>CAIGRK010174138.1:0-19380 GCA_903798315.1 Fraxinus greggii | reverse complement strand
CTGATAAAGCTGGAATAAAATAGCCGACAAGTGCTTTAATTATTCTTATTACTTTAAAGAAATTATTGTATTTTTAGGCTAAAAATTTGAAACATAACTTATTTTGCTGGAAATTGATTTGTGAAATTGATTGTAACTTAACAAAGGAATTTTCGTACAATAAATTAGCAATGAGTGAATACAATATATATGTAACCATTGAGAAGCATTTCGAAGTTCGATGCATTATGCTATGTTTGATTCTCATTATTTTTGAAATACATTTTTCTCTTACTTCTTTGCAACTACACATTTTTTAATAAAATAATATTACAGACAAATTAAAAAAAAATCTTTTTTTTAACCACAATTTACTATTTCAAAATACAATATTCAATAAAAATGGGGGTTTAACATCTGATATAGTGTAAGTTGGACCAGCGATGAAATAATGGTTAAGCGAGTAAACCGTGACCAGGGTAGTTATTGAAACAATCAAGGCAAAGAGTGTAGACAACTTTTCCGAAATTCTCTCAGTGATTCCTAAAAGCAATAGCAATAGTTCCCAAGTGATACATGGCGTCAGGGATCGGAGACAATGGCGGCGCGGTGGTGGACTGGCACCAGAGGCCACCCAACCCCAAGAACCCTATTGTATTCTTCGACATCACTATCGGCAACATCCCCGCCGGCCGAATCAAAATGGAGCTCTTCGCCGATATTGCTCCTAAAACCGCCGAAAATTTCAGGTCATACCCGCATCTCCACTATCTCTACTTTTTAATACATGTTTTAACACTCAAGTTCCCGGTTTCAGATTCAAAATTTTACCAAATAATGGATTTCTAGCTTTTGAATTTAGAGTTTTGTAACACTTTAGCATGTTGGTGTCTGACTTTTTAGAATGACTCCAATTTCTGGTATTCGAGAACTGTGAAAGATAATTTTCTGTATTGGCAGCAGCCATGTCAAAAAACACAATGAAAATAGGAATAAAAAACCTTCAACTTATATTCTTGGTTTTGTTTTCTTTCTTGGAAAGTTTTCATGTTTTATGTTGTGATCCTTTTACTTGTATACGATTGTTTGCTCGATGTTTTCTAAATATTTTCTCAGCTATACTGTACATTTCTCTTTTCCCCGTAGGTGTAGGTGGTGTATGGTATGACCTCGTTCTTTCTTTCCTTTTTTTGGCAGGCAGTTCTGCACAGGCGAATATAGGTATGTCATCTTAATGTCAAGTTCTGATTTCAATTTCTATTATTAAATTAAATTATTTATATATTTCAGTACATTAAACTGACTTGTCTCTGATTAGCATGAATTATTTTGGATCAAGTTAAATAATCTTCATGTAAGGAAGATATTTTTACTCTTTCAAAAACTGGGATCTAGAAAATAAGCTTGATATGCCAATCTAAGTACTGCACTGATTCTTAGCTGCTGAATTAAGATGTGGAACAGCTTTGAGAAAAGCAAAGCAGACACGAAAGAGTATCAAATTATGTCCGTTAATCCATCTGTCATGCACTTGTCTCCTCCCGGTCACTAGACCTCATTGTTAAAGTAGAGGCCTGAAACTTATCTTTCAAATAATATGTAGAATATTTGTAGTGTAATACTTTTATATATTTGTTTACTTAGAATGAATTCATATGGGATTAGAAGCCATAATTCAAATCTACTTGGATGGTTATGTTCCGCTATTTGAGATTGGACTTATGTAATGTATTTACCCACAACTATGTTATGCTTTCTGTCATATTGCACGGAGTCAAACACTATATTCTATTTTGCTAATTTAGACATTAATTTGGGTCTTCTTGTATCACCAATGTTTTTGTATACAGCTATTCATCATATTGTTTCTCTTTTAATTATTTTTAATCCATTGGACACTCTTTCTTTTAACTTCGAAACATTTTGTAAAATCTCCTCTCTGTGGAGTGAATCTGTGTAAATTTAACAATTATTTGACAAATGTTATAAAAAGCTCCCTGGATGTTTTCCATATTAGAACTCAACGAATTTAAAGAAGTTACATACTGTTTGATGCTATCTTTTACGTTTTGATGAAGTTTTTGCAGAGACTGAATATTCGATGAGCTGCTATTACAGTAATCTAAAATTTGTGAAAGCTCGATGCTTCAATTGAAAAAGATTTTCTTGTGGTAACTTCCTGGATGAGATGTTTGGGAGTAGGTTCTAAGCATGAACGCAGTGACTGATTCTTTATTATTCTGCTGTCTTCTGTCTTGCATACTTTGATGCTATTTCTACATTGTTTTCTGTCTATTGTCATTTTTTCCTGTTGCTGCTTGAGTAGTTGCTCTTACTATTCTATAAGCATATCTAGATTTTAACATCATCCATATTTTGTGGAAAATTTGAGTTTAATCTATTCATGTTTCTTATCTTCTAGATGTTTTTATTTGCTTATCTTCTTTAACAACTTTAGTCTGGATTAGCAGGAAAGGAGGATTACCTGTTGGTTACAAAGGATGCCAGTTCCACCGAGTGATTAAAGACTTTATGATACAAGCTGGTGATTTTTTGAAGGTCTCTCTCTTTCTCTGTCTGTGTGTGTGTTTGTTAAGCAAACTAGGAGATCCTATGTATAAGTCCTATTTGTTTCAATATGACTCAAAAGGATTAGAAGTTCTTTCCGATCATTGTATGTTATATCCTATTATTCCTATTAGATGAATACCACCTAATATTGTGAACTTCAGTTATTGATTAAAACCACTATTAGTGTCTCACATTATAAAATATTTATTTAGTGCAACTGTAGCTATGCCAGTCAACTTCATTATGTAGTCAACGTAGTCATCGGATGGTTAGTCTTGCTGTGCAGGGTGATGGTAGTGGATGTGTATCCGTTTATGGAAGTAAGTTCGATGATGAAAATTTTACTGCAAAGCACACTGGTCCTGGCCTACTATCAATGGTATGTCATTTTGTTCTTAATTCTGTTGTTGTGCTCTATGCCTTCTCAGTTTTTGTAACAATTCCGGGTTTACTTTATGTGAACATTTGATTATATGACTTGCTGTATAATTTTGTAATTGTGCTCTACAAAATTCACGCATTCTCTATAATGTTACTTTTAACATTAGAGATTCTTTTGATGCTATATCACGTGTGAAAATAGTATTACTGAAACAATTTATGATATTCAAGCCAATCTTGTCGAATTTTGCATGTTGAAACCCTTGTATCCCATTGCTGCTATATTACTTTGGAGTTTAAATTTTTTTTTTTTCCTACCATGTGTAGGAAAGGACACATTGGACTTATTTTGTCCACTGGAAAGTAAAACTTTTAGCAGAATCCTCTTATATGAAAATTGATCAGGATTTTTGAGAGAGAATTCACTTATTGGGCTCGATCCTTGTTCCTTCCATAAACAAATAATATTTTTCAACTTATGTGACTTTGGTTGTCAAAGCAACTCTTTGTACTATCCATGCGGAAGTAATTCAAATTTTGGATGAAAGTGTGTGAGATCCGACGTTGAAAAGATGTGGGATGTTAGTTCCGCATAGAAGTGACATTTTAATACTTGTGTGCGATGACTGGATATAACTTTTGAGCAGTGGTTTTGGTCCAACTACTGATGCGCTTGTGGGCGTGATTAACAAACTGGGTGTCCTCTGGCTCAGGATATGACATTATGGTATGAGAGCAAGTCACAATCTGGAAACTGTCGAACTAAATGCTATGTGGCACAAAGTAGGTGCCACCTTTAGAATCCCACATGCCTGGTCTTGGTGTGTCTTTTTTACCCTGAGGACACTAACAGGGAAAGAATGTTGTGATCCCACAGCAGAAAGCTATGGCATTTCGTTCCGCATAGGTGGGTTTCTTAGGACTTGTGTGCAGTGATGTAGATTTCTTTTTGAGTGGCTTTAGACCAATTAGTATTACACTTGTAGGCCCAATGGCTCAGGCAGTGACGGACCCAGCACAAAAATTCAGCTCGGGCCGACGTTGACAGTAACCGTCAATAATCAGCGATCGTAAAAGTTAGTAAAGCTTAAACAGCCAAATACATTTAGAAAACAAAAAGAATTATAGTTTAAAAATTCATGCACTACATTTAATTTACTTAAAAATTTACCTTCAAAAGAAAACATAAAAAACGACATTTAATTTACATAGAAATCTTTCCCATGAAAAAGAAAACAAAAAAAAAAAGAAAAGGAAAATCTACCAAAAAGTGTTTCGATTTGATTTAAGCAGAACCTGATGGCTAGTTTTCCCATTAACAATATCATAAATCCTGCCCCATTAACAATATCATAAATCCTGCCACCAACAACTTGAAGTCTGGGCCCCTGTTGCACTTTGCATGCGATGGAGACAAAGCATTTTCCCTTGGGTTCTGGGACTAGTTCTCTTTCTTGCTAGGACTCTTCATTATCTCCTTGTGTTCACGCATATTCTGTTTGGAATCGGAACTTGAAACAACAGCCATTGCTTTTAGGAAATCTTTTTTCTCAGGTCAAATTACAGAAACCCAAATATATGAGACATGATTTCAGAGAGGAGTTTCCTTCTCTCCTCTCTCCAATCTACTTTTCCATCGGCAACACAGCAAGTCAGCAACCGGCTGGCAGTGGCATTGGCAAAACGCCTGCAGCAGACTAGCAGAGCTGGGAGAAGGAGAACCGCAAAGCAGCGAAGGTGAAGGAGAAAAAGAAGGGTTACCTGAAATAGTGGTCTTCTTCTTCCCGTCTTCTCTGTTCTCTGCAACAGTGACCCGGCGACACCGACGGTATTGAAGACTCCGGCGGATTCAGCACGGGCGGCCGCGCCCCCTAGCCGGGTGCTGGGCCCGCCCCCGGGCTCAGGCCACAACCTAGATCCCCAACCACCGCCAGCAACGTGACGTAGTATCTCCAACAGTTTATCATATTAATTAGCTAGATGCATGTTCTTCTGTGCTTGCCGATGACCAAATCATCATAATCAAAATTCTGTGTATGCTATGGCATCTAAGATGTTATAAAGATCTTGTTTTTTATTCTAACAAG
This sequence comes from Fraxinus greggii, assembly GCA_903798315.1. NCBI lineage: Eukaryota > Viridiplantae > Streptophyta > Magnoliopsida > Lamiales > Oleaceae > Fraxinus > Fraxinus greggii. Next base: position 14,362 of record CAIGRK010174138.1, on the reverse strand, counting down.
GGTATCTAATTGTTTTGGCAGGCAAACAGTGGACCAAATTCTAATGGGTGTCAGGTAACATATGAAGTTTATTTCTTGTTTACTATACATCATTGAATTTAAGTGTGTTGGGTTTTCTGCACAAGAAATTCAACAATGCCATTTCCTTGACCCGTGATAGTAAATGTACGTAGATAAAGTCATTGATAAAGGAAACAAAATTAGAATATTTTTTGCCATTTAGCTCTGCATATATGTTCTGTGGAGATGTTCATGTCACTGCCACATCGTCTATTTTTGAGTCTTGACTTGAATCAATGTAGATTTAACAAATTTTGTTTTTATATGACTGAGTGTGTCAGTGTCTCCCTCCAAAGATACTTAATCATATCTTACGACTTCGTCAATTACTTCAAATTTTGCATTTTTATATATTGCAGTTCTTCATCACCTGTGCGAAGTGCGACTGGCTTGACAATAAGCATGTTGTTTTCGGGGTATGTATCTAGTGCTTCATGGGTTAAATCTATTAAAACTGTCAACTAAGTCTATTACTTGAATAATAAATTGCTTAATACGTCTTCAAGATTGATTGATTGTTGGTACATCGTTAAGAGCTTATGATACCACATTCTCATTGGAAAACTCGAACTTACTTTTTACCCGTCTTCGAAGTAAAATTTAAGTGAATATGATTATATTCTATTGCTATATAAGGTTTAAATCGACAGGCATCTGTGGGTTCCTTGTGACTTATCGGTTGTTTTAATTATCTCGTGATTAACTAATTATCTTGTGTTGTTGCTGGACTTCTTCGCCAATCTTTTTTGTGTAAAACGTTTATTTTCAGCTTGCTAGTGAAATGTGTTATTTTCTGAAATATTCATGTTCTGTGCAGCGTGTGCTTGGAGATGGTCTTCTGGTTGTAAGGAAGATTGAGAATGTGGCGACGGGACCCAACAACCGGCCTAAATTGGCTTGTGTTATTGCTGAATGTGGAGAGATGTAAATTTGCCTTTGATGTTCAAAATCGAGTACTTACATTTGCCTAAATTAAAGATTTTATTTTATTTCACTAATATTTTATTTGATAGAACTTGAATTAAAGATCTTTCAATCTTCGTTATCTTTTGCTTATATAAATAAAGCTAGACAAAAATAATAACATTCTAAAAATGCACAATCAAAAAAATTGATGTTTGAATACTGGATAATAGTGGAGGTTACGAACATTAAAAAATATGCAGATTAATAATGCTGCAAATTTTTAAAACTGACCTCCGATACAAATTTTATCTTTTAATTAAGTAAAGGTTAAATTGACCAACTAACAAATTTTTGGATATAAACCATCCAAAGGTCCTTTCAAAGCACGATTTTGAACCTCCATTGGTCTGAATTGGGTGTAATCTACGCATTTTGAAAGGTTTGGACCTCCACTGCAATTACCCCTTTGAATAATAAATACTTTTGAGCGTGTAGATCAAATTTGAAGAAACAAATTAATTATACTTACAAACGGAAAAGAATAATGAATAACACTGGCAATCACCATGAGCATAAAGGAGGATAAAATCTGCAACTCATACATCCAAAATACATTAACATTACAAAAAGAGTATTGTTAAGATCATCACGCTAAGCTGTAGATTTGGGGATCTTATATTGTTTCTTGAGGAACTGAGAAGCCTCCGAATCATTTCTATGACACAATACTCGTATGAGGGTCGGTGTATCTGCCCCCAGTTTACTCCGACCACCACTCTGCATTTCCATTTCACCACCAGATTTCAAGTCCTCGATCAATTCCCGAGTCTGCAGTTCATTCAGAATGGGAAAAATGCTCGTCACCCAAATAATATTCACAATGAGTAGAAAAAACACGCCACGCCGACGCATCACTTTCTTCAACTAACCTCGTAGCTGTGCAGCTTTATCACCTGTCGAACACGTGATACTTGATTCTCCACAACTCCACGAGGAAGTCCATCGCCTCCAGAAATGAAGAATTCCTATACACGTACACATGAATACAAGATAAACGCCAATATCATTAAGAACTACGAGATCATTATAAGAAGAGCAATGCTATTCATAGTCAGCGAATGCAGTAAACATCCTATGTGTCAGTTTGTTATTGAAGCGTTATCTTTTTATTTAAAACGACAAAATTACAGAAAATTAATGCATCAAATAACAAGCTGCCACATAAGATGCCACTTAGGGCGACTACTATAGTCGCCGATTACAAATAGCATTATTCTTAAGAAAATATCACCTAATTCGTCTCAAAGTTCTGATGCAATAGATGCCACGTGTAACCAAGCAACACACAAGCAAAATGAATATTGCCAACGTTATGTTGTATCTACCTTTAACGTTTCCAAATCTTCTTCTAGTAGCTTAGCATCGACTGGGGTGAATACACGCGAAGGACCTCCATCTAATATAACACGGAGTAAGCCATCCTGGAAGACAGAATATGATGTCAAATGAACACACAGTCCCTTTCACTTTTCAAACAGCTCAAACAAGTAGAGAACACAAACCAGAGATGCTTGAAGGAGCCCTGTGACTACACGATCTCGGAGTGGCTCCACGATGATATCACATAATTGATTAAGCACCTGCAGGCATTTGTACAGTTATTACAGCTAACGTATATATACACAAATGGCATGTTTGGCAAAGCTTAAATTATAATTTAAGATGGTCAAAATATACTCTTTATCCACACATTCCATAGGTCCTACAGCTTATAAAAACTCCCAAACATGCTTAAAGTATAGCTTAGAACAGAGATTAGGAAAAAGCAAACAGCAAAAGACAAAACTTAGAACCAAGAAAAACCATACCGTATCAAGAGGATCAATCAGAGACTCCAACCTCGATTGAGCAACACTGGGTCTATATAGATTATCAATAAACGGCTCTCTCAGATCCCAGAAAATTGTTTTAGTTCCTAAAAAGTGAAGACAGAACTCTTAAGTGTATAAACATGCCAATTAGAAACTCAAAAAGAAATCCACACGCATTGCTCACCAGTAAATTCACAAATTTGATCAATAGCAGCATTGATATCTTTTCTGCTTCCATCAAATGTGTCCTTTGTAGAACTTCTCAAGTTTTCTTCCACAGGTTTCTCTGCATACAAATACAAATAGCATTAACCATAGAGATTTATTATTAAAAGGAAATAACAATTCTGTCGCTATATTTTAAAAATCAGTATCCATAGAAACTGTTGTGTGAACGGAATTCACAAAGGTAATGAAGATTCTTACAAACGAGAATTACTTATACAAGGACAGTTTTAAAAATGAATTATTGATAATGATGAAAAAAACTTGACTAATAATTCAAAGGGAATTAACACTGTTCATTTCGATTTTACAGGACAACAATGCTGTACTTACTCAGCGACTGGTCATGATTCCTTTTTCTTGTCCACCGCGACCAAATGCTATCTTCCAGTCTATTCAGTTGGCTAATTCCATACTAAGCTCGACCAAAAAGTTGCATGTTAGATTTGACGACAGCACATGATCATAAGAATAAAATAATAAAACTAAAACCCTTGCAAGAATAAAATGAGGGCAAAAAAAGAAACAGTAGGGATGCAAATTCAAAGAATGTCATCGCAAAACAACTCTAATTATTTTTAAGTGACACTGGAATATTTTCCCAAAGGTCAATATCCAGGATATTAGCTCCGCTCCATACCTCAAGAGACATCAAGAGGCGCTTTTGCAAGTCCAAAAATATGCTGGAGACATCTTCCCAGTATCAAGCATTCTGTCTTAATCTTTTCCACTGGAAGATCCCAGTAAGATCTTAAGCACATCCAGTGAAAGTATCAACTAATTCTTTTGTCCAGAACTAGAAGAAACATTAGTTTCGTCAGTCTGTGGATGGTGCAAATTAAGGTTACAAAGTCACTCGAATTCCTAAATTAAGGCTCTATTGGGAACTTTACAAATAGGATCAGACTACATTTAGGGATAACCTGGTTATTTTTCAACATCTTTTCCTCCTAAACCCGATTCGACATTGTCGAATCACAAACTAGTTTAAATTTCAAAACAAGTTTTTAGAATACTTTCTTGCTCACTTAAGAAGAAAACCCATATACCTGAGCATCTTGTGTGATGTTGAAAATATACACACCATGTCTTCTAAATCAAGGGGAAAATCTTACCTGTATCATTCAAAATTTAGGACAGGATTGGATCCTATTAAATCATTTACTAGATGATTGGACAAGTTGGCGTACTAGTTCCTACTGCATCTAAAATAAGTGTTACGAAACACTACCAAGTCACAGAGCAATGCCCCTTTTCCCTCCCACACCACCCCCAAGAAAACGCATAAATAAGAAAAAATCAGACATTAAATTGTGGTTTCTTGGATCTTTTTTCATTTCATGTGCACGCATGCATGTCTTGGGTGGGGTAAAGGGGAAAGAGCTAACCACAGATCCTTATAACAAAGGTAGAATAAGTAATTGCCAGAAAGGTGAAAATACAGTGTTTTGTACTTTGAACTCACATAAAGGGTATTTAATTGGACACAGAGAGTTGGCGTTGCCAAAACTTGGATGTCACTCGATTTTCTAACTTCAGGTATCCTTGAATCTGTTAATTCCTTCTTTACAAAAGCTTTAATTCCAGATTCCTTCCTGTATCTTGTGAGAATTGGTACAGGTGGAATTATATCTTCCTTGTTAGCTGCACCAAGATAAACCATATGTCAATCATGGGAGGGTAAAACTATGATACAACAACAAAGATGTGATTTTAAGGAAAGCGTCCATGCCCTACACAAAACTAACTTCCATGAAATGAGCAGGCACATTAGGTTGCAAACATTTCAACCTACTGACATTGGGCTGGCTGAATCATTTCAGCATGAAGCAATAAGAGAGGAGGCAGGGGGGAAAAGGTATAAATAAGATCCATCGTCTCATTCAAGATTATTGAGATAATAGAAATAAATAGCAATCAGATTGATGAACCAACTATAAATTACAGCAGAGAAAAACAGACTATGAAAATGGAAATGCCAATTACCAGGCTCATATTGCAGTCTAGACTTGTGAGGAGACAGTTGGCAAAAAGAATAGTAAAATTCATGTCATGACTTGATATGCAGGCACTTAACGATGGAAGATATGAGAGAATTGGTTTTCCACAAAACCAAGGAATTGGTGAGCATGTGAGCTAAAGGTGGAAAAAAATTTCCATGGAAAATAAAGTGTATCAAATAAGGCAAAAGTAGAAGTTGGAATTTGTTTCCATTCTCCATGGAAAATAATGACTCTCAAACAGGCCCTTATTTATTTAAGAAAATTGGTGAACAATCCATTAGCTACGTGAATCCCTTTACACCACTCTGTACGATCTATTACTAAATATATTGGAAGTTAATACAAATCAAACTCTATCTCTCTCTCTCCCCCCACCCCCTACCCCCCTAGTGGGATCACTTCGCTCTCTTTTATACTAAGGAACATAATTTTATTAATCATCATAAAAAGATACGTGCATCAAGAGAACAAAGAGTTATCTTAAAATGTAAGAGAACAAATTTAAACTTAAAATACAAATTACATCACATTCTTCGGACCGAGAACAATTTAAAAACAAAGGGAAGTCCTTGAACTCCTTACAGAACCACTAGGGAATAAAAAAATGTAAAGGTAACTTCGTTAGACATATGCTATAGACGCTCCAACCACCTCAATAGTTCTTCCCTTCATGTATCCTCAACATGTCTCCCCTCCACTTGTTCATATATTCTCATTCTTATTTTATCAACTCTACTAAGGTCACATGCATGAAATGACAAAATGCACGTATGGAACCCTCTTTAACTAATAAATTCCAGAATTTTAATTTTGTTTCATGGAGGTTCTATCTTGTTTAAAGTGATAATGCACTTCTTGTGTATTATCTTTTGATTAATAAAATTACGTGATTACCTATCAAAAAAAAGAATTTTAATTTTGTAATATGATCCATAAATTTCCATGTCTTCAGCAGAGACATATTTCCCAGCTTAAATATCAGAGGAAAAACAAATAATGAGAGAGAAATGGTTCAACTGCAAAACAAGCATGAAACAATCATGACCGTTAATTTCTAAAATGCCATCATAGAAACAAAAATTATCGTTTTGTCTTCATTTCAACGTGTATTCTTTTTGGGCGAGTTTCAAAACGCAATCAATGGATAGTTTAAGTTTCTTCCAAGTTTATTCACAATAAATTAATCGAAGTTGATAGATAATAGATGAAACAACATTTGGCATCACATCTCCAAGTAATGGTATACCTAGGCTGTCAGCAACATGTTTGGCATATACTTGAAAAGCATTATCAATGCCACGAACAAGGCAACTCAATTCTCCAGGCCTCATTGGAACATTAAGAGCAAAGAACTGATCAACCGTCTGCAAAGAAAGATGAAATGATAATCATCAGATTAAGTTCGCATTCTCTTGGTAAAAGATTAAATTAAGATGAATGGATATGTTAAATTTAAGTCAGGTACAGCCATAGGAAATGCCTCCTCTTCCTCTGCATCACAAGTTATTCTTAGCTAGATGGTTTCTGCCTTCAACAGCCACTTAAAATGCCCCGTATGTTTAATTTCCTAGAGAATTTTCTGTTTCTCAGTAGCCACTCAATGTCCTCCAATACAATATTTTTTAATTCACATCAACAATCAAAAAGGCACAAGCAAAAAGCTTGGGATCTATATAACGTCACACGTTTTATGGATTAAACAATATCACATGTTCTTTTCTCTTACAAAAAATTTTTTTTTTGAAAGGTAACAATCCTACAAAAATTCACAGTAAGATTACTGAAGATATTCATATACCAAAATATGTGTAAGGACTGAAAATGTTTCAAATAAAATTCTTAAAACAGCCCATAAATGGATGATAAAATGCAAACCTCTTCAACAATCCTGTAAACTTCAACAATAGAACTTCCGTGCCTTTGCTGAGTTGACACTGGCACCCACCGCTGAAAGATTTATGTACAGTTACTTGATTACAAGACAAGCCAATGAAGAAAATAAACCATTTAGATAGTCCAAAAAGAAAAATGTAAAAATTACAACAATAAGGCAGTATGATGATCCGATCATCCAGAAAATGCTAAAAAGAGAAGACCAAGATTCCAGTAAATCTATTACTTGAGAATACCATCTTTGTTATTAGACATAGCAAAACAAATTCCCAGCTTCTTATTGTACTAGTCAATGAATTATGCAAGAATCTAAACATAATTCTAGATATGCTGATATCACAATTGCTATATGCTACACCAACGCACATTCCCGGCCAAGAAAAATATTGTTTTATTCATAATTCACATGTCCGAACATATTATGCGAAGAAACTATCTTCGTGTATCAACACGATGACTTACCAAGGACCCATATTCCCGCAAAAATATGGCGGGAAAAAACATTTTGAACATACTAAAATATCTTAATGATCTTGACTCCAGATATTGCAGAATATGTATAATGTCAATTTGCTATACCATATGGAGAATGGAAAATAAAACAATCACTTTGATCAGCTTACAATGTAAAAAGACGAAGTCCTGGGAGATGATGATTATTGGATTGTATTTCAATTTGTAACTGGATGAATTATGAGAGGGCTACTTAATGGCAAGCAACAAACAAAAAATTGGAAAGGTAGAGGAAGGACATGATTCTCAACGTTGAAAATCAGCTGTAAGTCAACCTCCAGTCAACAGTAGCATCTACTGTTATGAAGTTTGGTCAAGGAGATATTATTCATTCAGAACCAAATTCATTTTTCCACATGAAAGAGGATCATTTTCCATCCTCAAGATATTTCACAAAAGCTAAGGGGGGCTCATATATAGTTTGATTCTACAATACGACCCAGACATAGCTTAATCCTGGAATATATGCTTTATATTTTATATGTTACTATTGATATATTTCGTCTGCTCTTTTATTTTATTTGGTCCGAGTGTGTATGGTAATTTTATCATTTTTGTACTTTGTTGCATCAGGTCCCACTGGATAGTCACATATGCATTGATAAAACCAAAGTTTAAGGTGCAACCTTAAGAATATATTTGCACATCAAGTCCCAATAGATGGCCACATCATATTTATATCTCTTCACTATGTCTCTCCCAGTTTTCCAAACTCTTCCCTCGTGAAGTTCTCTCTATCTTATCCTCTCCCTTCTCCTCTTTGTTACAGCAGTTTGCTAACGCAAAGTAGTTAAACTCAAGTTTAAGGTCCTATAGTTCTACTAAACCTATTGAGTGCCTTCATTCCACCAAGATTGAATACACCCTTATTGGAGTCTTAAACTTAGACTTTACTCTGACTCTTTACATGGACAACTTTTCTTACACTTTAAACTGTTTTTGGCTAATTTTATGCTGCTGACATTAAGTTTTGTGTATATATCTGAGGTTCTTCACATTGCATTTTTAGTTATAATTGGTTTTGATGCACATCTCTCTATATTTGCTCTATTTTGAAGTCTACTCGTAAATTTCATGGTTTTCTTATTCAAAAGGTTCTCGCAAGTCTATCCTTTACCTAAGATTGGATCAGATTCTTCTCCTTTAAGCATTCAAGAATTTCTGATCAGTGGATTCAAAGAAAGTGCTATACCTAACGTATAAGTTAGGTATTCCTCCCAGGATACATTTGCAGTGACGGAATTCTTCTTCATAATCAATATCTACCGAATTACATTTCTGTGATCTATCCTATTTTTGGGGTTACATGAAGACACATATTGAAATTTTTTATTTTTGAGATTAGGATCTCATTGTGATGTCATTTTCCTTTTTTCTTCCATTACGATATTCAGATTCCAAGGTTTAGAAAAGGTTTAGCCAAGGCTTAGCTCTGGACCTACCACACATGATTTCGAGACCCATGATGAAATTTAGTAAAGAATGTCATCATTAAAACTTTTGGGTCCATTGGAATTCATAGGTATAGGAAGCAACCATTAAAGAATATTAAATCTAACTATCATAAACAACTCAATTGTTAGTCAAAGAAATATGTCAACGAGCAAATGGCACTAGTCATGAGGGAAATCGGTAACCGATTCACTTGAATCTGAGGGGTGGGATCGGCGCCATTATTAGGAGTATGATCCTTTGACCTACCACGACGTCTTCGATCTCTTGTACAAATTGATAGATATAGACTTCCTAGTATTAAAGAATCTTAGTTTGATTTTCATTTGCTCATTTTGTATTACATCTCTTCATATGTTGCATCTTTTTGCTTCGGGGAGGTCAGGTTTACTCCTTCCTCTTGTTCTCGTGGTTTTTGTTTTTATATACACGGTTGGCGAATTCCAAACCCCTATCAGCCTTCCCTAGTGGCGCCTTAAAACCCGCTAAAGTTATGTTGATGTTTTGCTTAAAAAAAAGGGGGCAAATAGCACTGGAAATGAAAAAGAAATAATAAAAAATCCTTCTTTTTTAGGTGGGAGGGTGTTAAGTGGAAGGAGAGCAGTACGCCAAACAATATAGATGTAAATCCACTGATCTATGAATGCACATAGATGTACATGTAATTATATAACACATCATTTGTAACTCTTACTTTCTACGAACAACCTAACATTAAAGGATTGATAATCCAACAACAATACGAGCCATTACCTCCTGTTGAATAGCCCGCTCCACCCAAGCCTGAAGTCTTCCAAGCTGTGAATTGACCCAGCGCAGCACCAATGTTCCAGATATGGTCTCGATCTGATACAAAAACAGCACAAATGTGAACTTCTCCATAGGGGGGTAAACCAATGAAAGTTACAGACATGGACAATTTTGATCCCAAGTAATAGGTTAGTGCCTCCATAACCGATGTATTTAGGGCATGCTAAAGTACGCATATGCATGAAGTTGACACTACCATAAGAGTACTGAGAAACAAGAACGAAAGAACTTATTTCCCATCAAAATGTTCACACATGCTAGCGCACAACAACAAAGTTCTATCTCACACGAGTCTATACCAAATATACAGACACGAATTTTAAAGTTGTAGACCGTACACTTAAATTCTATATAAATCAAGTCGTATATGTATAAAGTATCATAATATCCGATCTAACTCGTGTTACCAAGTTAAATATACATAAAAAGAGTTTGTTTGCCTCATTTTTGAACACATTCAGATTTAATTATTTAGATTGAAAATACCGAAAACATGATATATATACTTCTTGTTATCTGTCATAAATTCCCCATGTCCCAGGCATTAATGCTCTAAACTGAATTCAACATCTGGACATCAGGCAGGCAAATTAATCATATATATGCAGCTGAAACTTAGTCATTATACATTGGTCATTCTTCGATTCAAGAATCCTCAGAAGCAAACCAGGAAATGACTTTCTTAAAGAAAATTCCTCACCTTGTATAAATTTAGTTTCTTGCAGTAAGACTCTGCAGCTCCGTCTTCACAAGTAGATGTGATGATTGTTAAAATATATTGCTCAAGACTATCAGCAGCCGGAAAAACCGATACAACATCCTCTGTAAGATGCTCGGCACTATCAAGGAAGGGTTTCTAAAGAAGAAATATCAATTAGATCTCCATGTTATTTGATTTGAACAAAAGATTTATGATTTAAGCAGACTTACTAGTCTGACACCATAAAGCCTGTGAACAAGAGATGCCAAAATAGCATTGGCATTGCGATGCCGCTGGGACAAGATAGGCATATACATTGTTGTATCTTTTCTCAAAAGTTTCTTTGCGTGTTCTGCAAGCATTGCTAAAGGATGTTCATTTGCTACATCTGACATTGTTTCAACATCCCCTAAAATCTGTGCAAAATGAAATCAAAATAAAATGAGAAATTCTCTATATTTCTAATCCATGGCAAGACTCAAAGAAAGTACGCAATATAGATAAACATTTTGATGGATTAAAATAAACATATTCCCAAGAAACATCCAGAGCAACTTATCTTCGTAACTTATAATAATGTTAGACATGAGTGCCAAATAAAAGGTAAATAAAGTAAATTCCGGTTCTCATTCTCCTCCCTTCAATTATCCAAGCAAGAAATTGAAACAACACCAGTATAATTTCTCGTGTGGGATCATATCTTTATATTTCCTACAATATCTGCATAGAGATTATTTTGGAACATTTTATATTTAATTTTTTGTTTGCTGACATATGGAACCACATAACGGAAAACCGAGAATGCATTTGCATATCATATTTCCAAAAGAGTTTTCAAAAGATAAAATATGAATTATTTTAAACCACTGTTTGGTGAGGATTAAAATAAGATTTTTAGTAGATTTTGATAAAAGTTGATGAAATGTGTGGTTGAAAAGTTGTGGATCCCATGAAATATGGGATTAAAATTAATCTCTACCAAATAGGCGCTAAATATGGAACAAAAATTTTATGTTTACAATATTTTCATAAAATTGAAAACATTATCAAATGAGGCAAGCAAACATGTTTCTAGTTTATCAACATATGGGCCCATGTGCAGTTTAGGAAAGTACTTTGGCATCTAATTGAATGCCAAGAATTATATGGTTGTAATTGTTTTACTTTGAAAAAAAACAAAGTATATAGAAGTGAAGATGAAAACGAGCACATTTACATCCGCTACATTTCTTCCTCAAACTTCAGTCTTCCATATGTCTCCCTCTCTATCACTTATGCTTCACAGTATTTTGCTTATATGTCTTTCTTATTGCTTATTGGAATCTCAATGAGATCACTTGTAAGTGTATGGGAGACTTTAAATGAAATCAACATCATATATGGTGATATAAAGGCTACTTGTTTTTGGTCCTATTATAAATTGCAAAGCAGTAATGGTGATGTCTTTCCTAAGTTCAGAATGGACAACAGCAAATGAAGATCCTTTCTATACGAAGGGGGTTGAACGAAAAAAATAAAATTACAATACTGCTCGAGGGGCATCATTCATCAAGGTCTTTACATCTATCAATCAAATCAGAAGATGTTCAAAATTATGTGTTATATATTTCTTGTCGAACACTAATCCTAACATCAACGATGAAGCCAACAGCATAAATATTCTAAATTATTGCAATTAGATTAAAACACTTACCCTAGCAAATGCATTTTTAATTGAAGATGACACGTAAGACTCTATTTGCTCAGCATCTGTGACAGGTAAAGAATAAATTGCCTGCAAGAGATGACAAGACCACGAGTGGATTTATTTTATGTAAGCAATAGAGAAAAAATGATGGAAAATCCATCAAAAGTGTCTAAGATGCCCAGTGACGAATATATAGAAGAAACCACAATACCAANGATTAAAACACTTACCCTAGCAAATGCATTTTTAATTGAAGATGACACGTAAGACTCTATTTGCTCAGCATCTGTGACAGGTAAAGAATAAATTGCCTGCAAGAGATGACAAGACCACGAGTGGATTTATTTTATGTAAGCAATAGAGAAAAAATGATGGAAAATCCATCAAAAGTGTCTAAGATGCCCAGTGACGAATATATAGAAGAAACCACAATACCAATTCTGGTTCTTCAAGAAGAAGCCTCCGAACAACCATTGCAACAACCACGGCATTCTCCATCAATTTCGAACCCTACAAAGGACAATAGAAGCAAATAAAAATGTTAATAATAAGGAAAGATTAGTTTGACCACTGTTAATTATATTCATTTTTTTTTTTTTTGAAAAGTAATCAAACCCTGTTAATTATATTCTCAGCAGAACATGGTCATCAATCAATACATAGGATTGAGAATTTCAAATTTTACAATTATATACAGGGATCTAATTAACTAAGATTCGAAATTAGATGCCCAGTCCCAAACTCAGTGTCTGAATCTCCAAAAACTAAATAGCTACTTCCCCAAAATAAACTCTTAATCTGGTTGCACTATTTCTCGATCAATCATCTCTCTCTCCTGTGCTATTAGCTTACTTAGAAGGCGTATGATGTGATCCAATATTTCCCACAAGTCACTAGGTAACAATCTTGGGGACATAACATGAAAACATATACAGAATATGAGCTACCTAAGTAATCCTGCAGTATTAATCTAAGACATGCAATTAAGCATGGAAGAGCTTGTATCCACTTCAGATCTGGAAAACAGATTCTCATACCACTAAGACTATTTCTGGGTGCAAATTACTTGATTGTTCACCACAGACATCACAGGTTTTTTATTGGTACTAAGAAAACCCATATCATTTTGATACCTTCAAACAAATCTGCAACCTAGAACATGCAACGGTGGCAACCATGAAACTTGTTTCTATATTTTTATGTGAATCTGCGATTGTGCAACACAGCTTGTAAGACATTTAAATCCTAATAAATTCAATTACTTGGAAACAAAGAAAGCAAGTTTACAAATTTGTACAAATATAATACAAAAAAAATAAGAAAAAAGAAAAGTTTCAAGAACACCCTATATTGACAAATGATAGATATATTGGTGCACAAATTTTTCATAACTCATGAGCATAATCAACCAACTTCAAGAGAAGTGCTAATATGCATTCATTTATAGACCTCCGCAAAATGGAGATGGTAGTCCGCCAGCTGCTTGTCAGCCCATTTTTGAATAGGTAATAGAAATGACTGCAGGAAAGTCAATTCCTCAAACCCCTTCTCACTCTCAACTTTGCAAGTCAAGCTTTTTAAGTGCAATCTCTCCTGTGGACCCCGTTGCTCCTTTAAAGGTATTTTCTTCAATTGCTCAATAGCATGCTGCAGGATTCCTTGCTCACCAGTGATGACAAACTGTATTACATATTAAAAATGCTGTGAATAAAATGGCAAAATCAATGTTCAGGATATGACTATACAATATAAAAATTGATTTATAGGATTCATTGAACTTTATTCTGCAACAAGCGAAAATAGGAGCACACCGTGAGGCAATCACGCAAATGAAGGGAATCCGTACTACAAAAATTTCAAGTAGATGTCATGCACAATTGCAAGAAACGCAAATTAAGATAAATTCTATTTTTTAACCGGAGTAAATAATACTCTTTTTTATAATTGACCTCAGAGTCAGAAAATGGACCAAATGTAAACTCAGAGGGGGAATTAATTAGCTTATTACCAAATACCTTTTCTAAATTGGGGTAAGCAATTTTAAGTTTACAGGGTAAAAAGTAAGATGAATACACAGGTAAATGAACAAGTTTTACATCCTTTTTTTTTTTTTTTGTAATAAAAACAAATTCTATCCCCAATTGTTAAAAAAAATATATATATATCCCTTTAATTGACAATTTTCATGTAAAACAAAGTTAAACGAATATAAAAAAAATTTCATTTTTTTTTTGGCAATCCA
>CAIGRK010174121.1:0-13582 GCA_903798315.1 Fraxinus greggii | reverse complement strand
GTCTCAATATAATGAATGTGGACAATAAAATAAATTATCAAAAACTTTAAAAAAAAAATTAAATGGGGTAGTAAACGGGGCAAGGGCCCCGTCCCGCCCCGCCTTAAACGGGGGACGGGGCGGGGAGTTGCTTGGCTGGGCGGGGAATTGCTACCTCCGCCCCCGTCCTATTGTCATCCCTAATTATAGTGTTCTTATATATGCTTCCTGCTATATCATATTTTTATGAAACATTTGAACTCTAGCTTCAATCTTGGGTGGCCGAGAATCTTTAATACTTACATTTTCACCATATAACCATTTAAAGATAAAAGTAGATTATCCAAGCTCGTGTGGATACAAAAAGTTACTCATAAGCAATTTTACTCCTTTTTAGCTTAGCCAAACATTCTCAAATTTGTCAAGAAGAGCTCCATTTTTGAGGATACCAAGTGCTGACATTTGGAGCAAAAATAAAGTGTAGTTAAAAGAAAAATGTGAATAGGAGCATCTTAGAGCATCTCCAATATGTTTTTTATTAGTTTCATTTTATCATTTTTAAAAAGTCAAATGAGATGTTCGATGCACTCTATATCTTCAAAAATTAAAATAAACGGTCAATTTGACTCTTCAAATATAGAAAGTCAAATTCACTCTCCGCGCAATACTTCATTTATTATTGTACAATTCATTTTTTTTTTTTTTTTACAATAAAAAGGGATGGAAGTGATAAAATAAAAAAGAGGGAAAAGGATGAAAAATAATTGTTTATGAAACAAGGCAAAATAATGAATGAAAACCGTGTAAAATATCGACTCTTATTTTTAAATATTCATTAAAATGCTCTTTAAAATAGAGAGTTGGAGATACTCTGTATATATAATTGAAAAGCAATAGATTTTGAAATGAAAAACGTGTCATAATCAATTAGCCATAGCTAGCTAGCACGGCTTCATAAATTAATTAAAATTCTTGTTAGAAAATCATTAACATGCACTATTAAATAATAGACATAGTCAATGGCGTCCTTATATTGACCTCAAATTCTTAGAACAATTCAATGTTCATGCATTCGATGTTAATTACTTATTGATTGTGTATGCACACACGCATGCATATACATACCCATATATATCAAAATACCGTAGGAAATAGAGAGAGCAAAGGGGGGAGAAGATGACTATGCCTTCGTTCAATATCTTGAGCTGCTTCTGTGAACAAGCAGAAAAGAGTCGATATGTATGTGAAGGCGACGTGTGTTATTTGCATGATCCCAAGACATCTTCAAAAGTCGGGTTGAAGAAGAAGAAGAAGAAGAAGGAGCAAGAGCAAGAACGAGGCCTTAACGTTCTGGTTTAGAGTAATTCATCTCGAAAATGTTGAAATCTTCGTTTCTTTGTATATTTGATGTAAATAATTAATAATTAAGATCATTTCTTCTTATAAAGAATCTCTTTCATCAAACAGGACATTAGGTATTCGATGAAAAAATTCTTGTTACGACGATCCCTCAACGGGAAGTTGTTTTCTTTTATATTTTTCTTACAAATTTATCATGAAAGTCTTATCCGAGATTAAGCTACGGTTTTAGTTAGTTCTCAAACTCGAATTGATTTTCTAGAGAAACTATCACAAGAGTTCGAAGAAAAAAAGTTACTATGTAATTATTTTCTATAATTGCTTCTTAATGGTTTGATCTTATAATTGGTACAGCTTGAAATTATTTGTAATAAAATTATCTTGGATGTGTAGTTCTAGAAAACATCATCAAGCAGAATTGTCATTTGCAATCTAAAGATGAAATTCATAATTTAATGTACGATTTGTTAAACTTCCTCTCAAAGTAACTTAAATTCGAAATTCGCAACTCCAATCTATAAGACTATGTTTTTTAAAACTTACCCATCTAAGAACATTAACTATTGTACAAACCGTACATTACCAAGTATCGAAAATTTCATAATAAGCATAATCTAAAGCAGAAGAATAAATCAAAAAAGCTACAACAATTCCAGGCAGTCAATAATCCTTGTTCAGGATGAACGTTCTAGATTATTCTGGTAACATCCCAACAAAGCTCCAGCTTCCCAATAACATACGATTTTGTCCTGCTATCAGTATCCTGAATCAGAACCAGAAAGAAGACGACAAACAAGAAGCTTTCTACAAACGATTAAACTGATCATCTTTTGCATCTTCTGGCTATTCTAAAACCTAATCTAAAGGCAGTAAGACGCTTTTGAATTGATAGCACGGGCAAATATATAAATCTTCATGTAAATTAGACTAACACAAATGCTGATGTGCAAATAAATTTTCAGATGGAACTAATTATGATGTAACCCTCTTAACATGATTTGCCACGCACAATTCACAGTCCGCCTAAAATGCTGTCTTAGAGTTGCAGAGCAAGGTCAGGCTGCTGAGAATCAATCCGTACGCCTGATGAGTGTCGGCCAGGAGACCCTGGTGACTGGAAACCAATATTCAAGTCTGGAGGTAGCGATTCATGTTTCTGTTTTGCATGCATTTGTGGACTGAGATTCTGCCAAGGAGACTGTAGCTGGAACCTAGACAAGTCAGCAGTCACCAACTGGGGGAAAAACATTGGCTGATTTTGAAACTGGGCCTCACTGCTTACTCTTACAGGCTGAGGAACTTGCGGAACAAAAGCATGAAGTGATGCGTTCTTCTCAGGCTGAAAATGCATCCCAGGAGCAGAAAACTCTGGACGAAATCGAGATGCTTGTGGCTGGAGACCATGAGTTGGGTTATACAAGGAATCTGCAGATATCTGGTTCTTGTGTAAATTTGTGCTGTCCCCAGCTTGTCTAAAGCCACCTGCCCCTACGGACATCCATACGCGGGCAGCAGCTCCAGCAGCATTTGAATCATATCTGCTTGATGGAGCAGGGGATGATTCTTGAGGAGCATTAAACTGATTTGAGGGTTTCTGTTGATCTTGAGCCTTTTCGGCTAACATTCTCATCAACTGGACTGGGTCACTAAGACCCTGCCCCTGTCCATGTTGATAGTAGGATTCTGTTTTGGTCATGTCAGACGGTGAACTAGCTATTATATTACTATCCACACTGTTAACCACTTTTCCATTAGGCAATACTCCAACAGAAATTCCACTCGTAGTTGGATGTTTAAAGGATCCAGATGTCAAAAGATCCATGTTATTTGATGCCAACTCCACTGACCCCGAAGATTCCATTTCTGAACTCTTTGGAATCTGCCTCTGAGCAATAAAATTAGCTGCGTTTTGATTGGCCAAGGGTGGACTATTCAACTCAACCTGCTTCAAATCCTTTTTCTTGGGTTCAACAAAATTTCCGAGTTGCGAGTTTTGACACTGGAAACTGAGAGTAGCAGAATCAATAGGTTTGATTCCAGGAGATAAAAAGAAAGACGATTTCACTTCGGAACTATTCCTCCTAACCTGCTGTTCTTTGATGGGACCAGAAGTATTGGTAATAGACATAGCAGTTGGTCTGTCTCCAGCGTGACGTAATAAAGGCAATTTATTTTCTGAGAAAGGCCCACTAACTGCGTTTCCCATGGGAGAAACTGAGGTTTTGAAGTTTCTCTCAACCTTTCTTTGTTCAGTAGCATGCTCTATTTTTTTTGCAAAAAATGTTGGTTCCTTCACGGTACAATTTTCCAGTATTAACACAGGGGTTGGAAGAGGCTCGTACTCTCCGACCCAACCACGACCAAATTTCAATCCTTGAGGCAGCGCTTTCTCAATCCTCTGTGAAGCAACATTCCATGCAACGGACCCAAGAGTTGCAGCAAAACGAGCCAGACTCCTAGCATATGAGTAATCAGTATAAAGTCCTACCTGATTGGGGGAAATTGGAAATGAGTGAGATAGCCATGTAAAACGATGAATAAAGATTTATTTACAAAGTCACTCACAGGAATCAGCTGCTTCATTTCCCCCTCAAAAGTCGAGAATATAGATTCTGAGCCGGCTACTGGCTGAGCTAATGATATGTTATATGTTGCACGACGGTTCTCATCATGTATGGCCAATTTCCTACCAAATCTAGATAGTGGACCCTTTCCTACAAGCAGAAGGCGTAGAAGTTAGAAAAACATCGATAGGAGTGGATATACGACTGTTGTATGATCAGCTATCGAATACAAATTAAGAACAGAGGTGTGTTATATATTTGAAGTTATTTTTTCCCGTTGCATGAGATACAAAAGTTCGGACTGGTTCATAACACATAATCACATCAGATGTACATAAAATATTGGGTGCATACGGTACCTAGAAGTGAT
Organism: Fraxinus greggii; assembly: GCA_903798315.1. Lineage (NCBI taxonomy): Eukaryota > Viridiplantae > Streptophyta > Magnoliopsida > Lamiales > Oleaceae > Fraxinus > Fraxinus greggii. The sequence goes on along the minus strand of CAIGRK010174121.1, from coordinate 9,310 downwards.
TCTTCTCCCTTATCTAAATTGGTGTCATTCAAGGAAGAATTTCCCTCAACAAGCCCATCAATGCTACCAGGCCTCTCCGATCCGCCAAACTGATGTGCATTTGAAACATTCTGCACATCTCCACCTATTGCAAGAGTGGCCCCAGAGGAGAAATCGGAACCAACAGGTTCCTGCACTGTCCGGCTCACTGTTTTCTTTATTTGTTTCTTTAAAATAGAGCTTGATCTCATACTTGTATTATGTTCTGGCTTGAGTTCCTTCTCTGAGCGTTCATTATTTATCCTTATCTTTTGAATTTTCTTTCTCGCTAGCTCTTGGATAGTGCGTGCCTTCAGAATGATTACAGAATGAAGTTGATCTTTTAACAAAAACAGAAGGGAAAAATAATAAGCCCCCGTTTGGGCTCCATTTTACACACAAAAAAAAAAAAAAGATTGGAATGGTAGAAAGCTGGAGAATGTATGGTTGAAAAATAAGGAAAAATTTCGAGTTTGTATGAAATTATTTTATGGGAGAATGTATGGTTAAAAATGAGAGTTGAAAAAAAGAATTTTGAGAATAATGGGGGCTCAAACAGGCGCTAAATAAAGCAAAAAGAGGCTGTAAGCCTTACCTGCTTATGGTATATGGTATCTGGAGCATTGTATTGCATGGCATTTGAGCAAATCAGAAAAAGGTCACTCTGCAGATCAGCAAACAGTTCTAAGAAACATAAAAAAGTAATTTCCAGACTCCTCCTCCTACCCCTTAAGATAGCTAATATACCCCTGAAGATAGTTAATAGGCTAAAAATGTGTGGCATTCATTCATACAAAAGTAGGAGGTGTCGCATACAAATCCAGAAGAGTTGTCCATCGACACACACCCCAATAAATATAGAGAAAAGGGGAAAATGTGAAGAAGACTTTATTAATGTTCTTTAGGAGCCAGAGCATGCACATATATTAAGACGGTGGCATTATAACAAGCAAAATCAGGCAAGTTTTCAGCTACTTCAACTTCTGTTTGATTACGATCAATAGGCACCATAAAACAAATACAAATCACAAAACTAAACATCCTTAAATTCAAAAGGAATTGCTTGATGTTGTTCCTCAATGTCACTGTTCAGAAAAACATATATTCATGTATCCAACAATGTGAGCAAAACAAGGATTCAAGGACAAGTATTTCACACTTCAGCATCATGGTCTTAGCAATCCAATTCGAGAAACAAAAGATTATGAATTCCTAACCAAGAAATAACAACTTAAAACAAATTCCTTTACCTATAAAAAATTGGGGAAAGTTGCCATTAGGAAACCAGATTGTTAAAATTTATGTTTCCCACGGAGCATTGCCATTGTTTGAGAATTCAGAAGACAAAGAGAAGCTCCAATCACTCCACTTACTTACAAATTTCAATTGCCCAGTTTAACTATCCAGATAATAATACTACTTGATGGACAAGTTTCCAATGCTACCGCCCTTCTTTCTAAACAGACAGAAAATGATAAAACTGGAAAAGCCAAAAGAGGACATTTACATCAACACTTTGTGTTCAAAACTTCAAAACAATATTTCTAAGAATTTGAACATAAAACCATATACTCCATGACAAATTTACTAAACGAGGATACTCTTCTAAACTCAAGCTTCCCACTTTGAACCACAGGATAAAACAAAATTTTTTCTGCTAAACTTAGCATAAAAATGGTTATTTTAATGATTTTCCATGCGTATCCTTAATCCATAATCATCTTCATCTTGAAAAGATAATACTTCTAAACCCAGTTTCCACTCGAAGTGGGACCCTCAAACCTTGCAGCTTCAAAAATCTACTAAAATTACAAATCGTAGCATGTCGTTGTACCCTAACATAGACATATCCAGTTCTGTTCTTTGTAAATAGTCAAGATTTGAGATGAATATTTGGCACCATTTTTCAGCTCGAAAACACTAGTCATCAGGAATTCATCATCTTGTCAAGCAAAACTCTATGAGCTCATTTGTGAAAGGATGACAAAAACCAGCATTTGGAGCAAGTATTTGGAACAATTGGGAAAATATCCTGGACACACTGGACAATGAAAAAGGAGACCAACCAACCATGGTGAAGGAAAAGGAGGCATGGGATCGGGATCGAAATTGGGAACTCACCTCAAATTGTTCCAAGGTTTCATATGCTCCATTTCCCAGCTTGTTCCTCACGGTGGCAAAGTCCATTGGATGCTTTATCACATCATGATAATCAGGCAGCTGCACAGTAACCAATAAACCAATTTACAAACTCCATAAAAGTAATGCCTCAGTACAACCCTTCATAATCCCATAATGAACTTTCTACCTCTTCTGGATCGACCGGTTCCGCATACACACCATATATATCCTTCCTGTCCAAAATAAAATCAAAGCACTTCAAGATCCAAACAAGCCCTTAAAATAACAATGCAACAAATATTAACCACATACTTCTGAAGCTTGTCTAAGATCAACTCCAGTGTCTTCTTATCAGGCAATGGAAGCACAGATAGAGTCTCTGCTGGTGTCCCTAATCAAACAAACAGTAACAATTAACAAATTAAATTCACAATATTAAACATGACCATTCAATAAAACCCAGGAATTAAAAGCACGCCTGGAGGTGAGTGCACGGTTTTGGGCTCCATCTTTGTTTCTCTAACCTGTCAAAATCAGCAAAGTCATTATACCTCAAAAAGGGTTACACTAAAAAGGGAAAGAAATCATAAATAAATCAATAAATGCAAGTATAGCTTAAGAAAATAAAAGTCCAAGGTGTTAATCAGACAGAGACAGAAAATGAGGGCAGACAACATATGTGCGGGTGCGTGTGTACAACACATCCAACTCATTCCGTGACATGGGTGTGTTATAGATAGAGAGAGAAAGAGACGAGTAGAAGAGAGAGAAAGGTGGGAGCGATCAGATTCTGTGGGGATTAGTTTTTTTGACAGTTGACCCAACCGTTACGCCAATATTCAGCATAATACTTCCCCCCGACAAACAATCAAACTCAACCTATACATACACAAACGTGTATGTATCGAAGTCTGGACCAATAGAAAATTCCCAGTGAAGTTCGGCTGAGCTGGAGCTCTTTTCGCCTTTTATATAAATAACCATAGTACACAAATTAATGTATGTACTCCATCACTTCAGTTTCTTCTTCGTCTATTTGAATTTTCATTTTTTAGATACAACGATTAATCAATACCTCGTCATCATCACCACTATAATTATCATCATCATTGATGTCGTCATTTGCGTCCTTATCTTCGCCAGTTTCTCTGTAATCTCGAGCGTCGATTTTCCTCTTTTTCGAGGGCTTATCCCCATCGGATGCAGAGGCCGAGACAGTAGGGGAGTGAGCACCGAGCCGCTGAGTCGACTCAGAGCCGCCGTCCTTGTCATTCTGTAGCTTGAGCAAGAGCTTGATCTTCTTCTCCCTCCGCCGCTGGTCCTCATCGGTTTCCTCGAATAGCTCGTCGTCGTCAAAGTAATCGTCGAGATCGAAGACGTACTTGACATTCCTTCGCCGAAGGCTCCGGCGTAGGTCGCTCTCCGGTGGCTCTGAGTCGCCTCCACGGCGGGCCGCGGGATCCGGCTTCGCTGGTCTCCCTTTCTTTTTCCTCCTCACGATCTGCATCTTTTCCGGATTTTTCTGCTCCCTCATTCTCTCTCTAGAACACTGATTTTTCTTTCCCTCTCTCTTCTTTTACTCAATTATTTTAGTGAGTAGTTGCTGTGCTACTTTGGCTTTTTCGTAGCTTTAAAAGCTCCGAACCTGAGTCCATACCTAAGGCTTGGAGGGGACAGCTGTAATAAATGATTATTGTGTAGAAAGAGAGACGCCGTTAGTGGCTCGTAAAGACGGCGTTAGTGGCTGCCCGCCTAGGCGACTTGCTTGCCCGTGATTGCGTCAGCCCGACTTTTTAGTGGGTGTTTGGCCCATTTTTAAGGAAAAATTAATTTTTGAACAGTGATTAATAGGAGAATGTGTGGTGAAAAAGTGATGAAAAATTTTAAATTTATGTGTAATATTATTTTATTTTGAGAATGTGTGGTTGAAAATGAGTACTGTAGAAAAATGAATGAGAAAAATGATAAAGAATTGGACTCAAACATGGGCTTAATTGCATACACGATTAGGAAAAATGTGAACAATGCTATGCAACTTGGACCAAGTACTTAGTTCGATTTAAATCAAACTTTTCAAGTATTAGTTTTGAGTTGAGTCAATGGACCGACTTGATTTATCGTGATTGAAAGTACATTTTCTTGTCAACTTTGTATCTACGATACAAGACGCGAAACTTTAGTATTGAAAGTAACTTCACTTGTTAACTTAGTATCTACGATACAAGACGCGAAACTTTAGTTAAGTGCTGACGATTCAAATGACAATTAGTATGTTAGCTCCTCATTTACGGAGGTTTTTTCGAGGATTAGGTCATTTGCTACATGTAAGAGACCAAGAAAATTCTCTGTGGTTGATGAAGCTTTAAATAATAGTCCCTTCATTGGTTAGATGAGTGGCGAGAGACTCTTCGCGTGGATAAGGTAAGGAGGAATTACAGAAGATTAGACCATCATGCGTATAAAGCTCTTGAATTCTTGGATGAGTAAGAAGGTACTTATAATAGTGAATATTGTGATGAAGGGGCAACTTTGTTAACAAGAATAAATTAAACTCTCATATGTTGACAATGTGAAATTTTATCCTCTTGGGACGCTCATTTAAGAACGATAATTTTATAATTTGACGTTATTTGTTGTTTTACAAGAAAGAGAATGGCACGTTTCATGTTTTTAAGTTACAATGCCATAATAAATCTCGTGCTCATATAAATGAAAAGTCAATATTACATGCTCCAATTTGTGATTTTTGTTGAAGTCCTCCATGAGACCATGACGAGCCGAAATATGTACCCAAGAAAGCATAATGAAGGTGCTAGTCGAGAGTCCAAAGGTTAGGTAATAGATAGTATTGACGTAATTTCAACAATGTAGCAAATATAATAATTCAATGATTGAATGTCTATTTGGAGTCGGGCCTTAACTATTGATCAATCTCCCAACCCGGTTTCGCTATGAAATTTTTGTTAAGTCCAAAATCTAAGAATCATTAAAAAACATGAATTTCAGATAAATTGTTACGAAAAATAAATTAGGTAATTAAATTCAGATTTTAATGTCTGGCTACGTGGATTGAGGCCCAGAGTAGACGTTAAAGAACAAGGGGGCCGCCATGCCTCATTAGTTACTTGCGTTTAAAGTGTAAGTGTCATTACTCACTTAACTATCGTTAATGAGGAGATTATAGGCTTGTTTGATGCTCGAGAGAAAATATGTATTTTTGAATAAAGATTTTTGGAAAATATATGGTTAAAAATGAAGAAAAAATTTTAATTTACGCGTACGTATAATATTATTGTATTCAAAAAATGTATAATTAAAAAAAATTTTAAAAAAATGATATTTTTATAAAATGGGCTCAGAGGGCTGTACAACAAAATGACATGACAGCTAGGAGATTTTTGTCGGAGCCGAAAGTTTGTAGAATAACTTTCTTCTGCCTTTTTCTTTTTTAAAAAATAGGTGAACCTTTGCAAAAATAAGCTCTATTATTCTGCATAATTAAGCACTATTATTCTTGAACCCTGATTGAACTACATTATTTTTTTATTCTCATTTTTAACAACATATATTTTAATAAAATAATATTTTTCATCATATCAATAAATTTTTTTCTTTTTCAATCATATATTCTCCATTACATAAAAAATACATTATTGACTCCAAAATGTGCACCAAACAGAGGCAAAATTATTTTTAATATTTTAAGTTCATAAGCCTGGTAATTAAAATCGAATTTTTTAGTAAATTTTAATAAAATTTGATGAAATATATGGTTAAAAAGTCTGTGAATCCCATAAAACGTATGATTAAATTTAATTGTTAACTTTGATTTAGATTAAAAATTTAATTTTAATTTCCACCAAATTGTGCTAATTTGAATTTGCTTGTCGTTAATGAATTCTATTTATACACCTGTTAAATTATTTTACGAGGAATACATCTTCACAATATGTTATAATTTTGAAAAAAATGCATAATTACCATAATTTCAATATACACTCTCAAATTTAAGAAACTTTTAACCAGATTATTGATTAAATGAGTTAAGGTCACAATTAAGTTTTAGTAATAAATCATACAACGTCACAGTCAACGAATATATAAAATATAGATCACAATTACAAATTTAGTCACAAATCACATAATTTTTTAGATCACAAATTATCAAATTAACTGGTTACAAGTATCCAATTAATTGGTTACAAATTACTCTTCATCTTCCACACCTCACCCACCCCACTCCACCATTGTCAACGCTAAAATCGTTGTTATCGCCTCAGATCCATCACATGCCTTACAACTTGCGATTCACTACCACAGCTATCACCACACCTACAATGCACAACCACCCTCAACCTCCAATACACCACCTACTCCTCAATCTATAAGTATGGGGACAATAACCTAATGGTTTTTTTTATAGCATTTTCGGCCAAATTAGATGGCGTGGGAGTCAAACTAAAGGTTATTGGTGACACGATTCCTAAGAAACTCCAACAACTTGTTTGATGTTGTTGTCCCATGGAAATTCTCACCTTGAAGAAGGGTGAGTTGGCCCGTAGGAGGCCACAACGTCGGTGTGGCCCTTCAATTGGGATGACGGCGCTAGGGTTTTCACCTAATGTCGCTGCCAATTGACCAAATTTGTGGGTGTGATCGTGTGAGGCCAATGGGATGTCAGTCAGGGTCCGATTAAGAGAGCAAAACCGTCACCAATGAAGGTCGCGAGTGATTATTGAGGAGAATTAGGGATGCGTGCCCATCAGTCTTGACCATATTGCTCTCCCTTTCATTCTAGAGAAAGAAAGAGCCTAAAGAATAATAAAAGATCTTTTAAGGTGTAGATTGGGTTGGGGTGGGGTGGCGTGGGATGGGGTAGGATAAATGTGTTGACCATTTTTTGGGGTGCGATTTGCATAAGGCTAGTGGGATGATGGGGTCCGATCGAGAAAGCAACTCCGTCGCCATTGAAGGTCGTGAGTGGTAAACGAGGGAAATTTAGGATGCATGCCATCGGTCTTGCCCATTTGCTCTCTTTTGCATACTAGAGATAGAGAACCTGAAGGATAATGAAATACATTGGTGGGGTGGGGTGACCCATGTGCAACTACTTAGAAAGAGTGGGGTGGGTGGTTGTAGGGTGTGTGTAATATGTTTTATAAATTAAAAAATAATTATAATCTGATTTAAAGAATAAAAAGAAAAAAAAAAATTTAATACTTGATTTTTGAAATTGGAAATTAAAATGTAGGTTTAAGGTAATTTGCATATATAATTTCACTTGTTTTAAATTCAGGCCCATTACATAGGCCCACGAAATTTTCCCTAATTTGTTTTGTCAGATTTTTCATGGGCCGTGTAATGTTCCGCTCTGTGGCTCATTAGAACATATAGTATGGGCTTAGTCCAATAAAAAAATATAAAAAAATTTGTATTTGCGGTGAACGTGGATCGAACACGTGACCTTCAGATCTTCAGTCTGACGCTCTCCCAACTGAGCTATCCCCGCTGTTTGAGTTTACTTATTCCTTATTAAATATTGATTCCTATCATGCAACAAGATATTCACCCTGGTCATTGGAAAACTGGTGAAAGAACTGGAATTGAAGGTTGCAATACTCGTGACTTTTTCTTTTAATTGTAATCCAGTATTTTTACTGGTTTTCTTCTGTATACAAGTGGCAGGATATCGAGTTTTGATTTATAGACCATCACCGGTAAATGGCAGAATGTTTTATAACTTGAAAATAAAAGAAAGAATTGTTGCCTACATTTTTCAGCTTCTGTATCCTATATATTTATCAGATCATGTTAGGCAGCTGCAACTTTCGAGCTTAGCTTACTGAATCTTTTCCTTCAAATCAAACATTTTTGTAGCTTACTGAAATCCCAATAAAAGGAAAATCGGGTTCAACATAGCCATGTCAACGAATCGAAACTCGAAAATCGGGCTCGGCTCGAGCAAAAGCTCGGCCAAAAAATTGAGGCTCGACCCGAGCTTTCGGCTGGATCCTTTGCGGGCCGAGCCTGCTCGATTTTTTTTTTCTCGTAGCTGCCTACAAGTGCAGGCTTGTTTGAATTTTTTTCCTACAGGCTACAGTTGTTGTTTTCAAATTTATTTATTTTTCAAAAAAGGGCTTGGCTCGTCGGGCCGGCTCAGGCTCGAGTCTTTGCCCCAAAATGGGGCTCGGCCTGAGCCTAAGATCGATGGTTCCAAGCCTCGAGCAGGCTCTCTCAGGTTTGGTGGTTCGAGTCGGCGAGTTATTTTGTCATCCCTATTTTCGCATACTGCGTTAATCAAGGACAAAATGCAAGCCAAAGAAACCTAACGGGAAGCATAGCGGACGTAAGCTCAAAATTGCAAGTTTTAGAATGCAATTAACATTTAACGAAATCTCTGTTCGATATTATCATGTACTAGTCAGGGCCTTAACAAGAAAAAGTCTAGACAAATATCAAAATAGAGCCATATCACCTTATCTAAAATTTGAAATGAAAATATTCATAGATTTTGGATCGAAAGTCATAAGAACTAAAAATCTGAAAATATCAGTGTCTTTTATAAGGCAGAAGTCGTACAATGGAGAAATTGGCCGCTTTGAAGTTATTATTGTTGCTTGTACTAATTACCTAAAAAACTAGTAGAGAAGTTGAGCATTAACTAAAATTTTCAAATGTCCTTTTCAAAATTTACGACGATGCGTCCCTATAAATGGTTTTGTTTGAATCCCACCCGGCTCGACTTTTCCCAACAATTAATGTGCACATGTTTATTTAAGGATATATTGCATATGAAAAGAGGGAGAGACAAACAATTTCACACGGATAATATTTGTCATTTTCACTAGTAGGACCCGCACAAAATGTGTTCTTAAAAGAAGTAATAGATTTGTTTAACTCAGTAAATATTATGAAATTTTCCTTGAACAATTCAGGTTAAGCAAGTATATTTTTTAACTCAGTAAATGATATGAATAAATTAATAAAAAAAAAAATTAAGCGGGTCGAGTGATTCTTTCTTTCTTTTCTTGAAGAAACTATATAAGTATTAATATATTATATACCTAATATAAAATAATGACTCCAATATTCCAATATGTTAAACAATCCAAAGAAATAATGAAAGATAAGAGGAGGCTAAGGTTTAATTGATTTTGCATAATGCAATTGA
>CAIGRK010173919.1:0-15699 GCA_903798315.1 Fraxinus greggii | reverse complement strand
TTAATATGAGTTTATAGCTTTAATGTATTTTTCTATTATACTAGGCTTGGACTTAGAGAGCACATGGAATACTGCATAATCATCCAAATAAAAAAACAAGTCTTATAGTTTAGAGCTTAACTCCAACTACTTCTTCATAAGTGAAATACAGTACTTTTTTGTTGCCCTTATTTTAGTTCAAATAGCTTTAGTGTAATTCTTGACGTTTAAATAAGGCTACCTTTTGATTACCTATGTACATAGACGTGTAACTCTTTCCTCTATTTTCAGCTTCAATAGCTTCTTGCTGAATTACGCAAAATCTTAGACCATTGGATAAATGATGCAACTTGAAAGTGATTTTTGTCAAAGGATACAGTTATTGTTCCTTTTGTCTCATTCAAGTGAACTTAAATTCTACAGTTAATGTATGAATTTTAGAATATCGCTTTAATGTCACCAATGAATTAGTTATTAAACCAAACATCATTTATAATTTGGTCTGTAACTCTTCAACATCTTATGTATTTAGTATATATAATAAATAGTCTAATGCTTTAATGCATAACCATTTGTCTTCATTTTTCACATTATACAGCTTCAATCTAAATTTTCATCACATCACTGACACATCTCTATTCCTTTTAAACCTATTTTCAATTAAAACCAAGTCATAAATTTAAATGCAAGCCAAAATTTCAAACCAATCCACGCAGAAATTCTAAATGAATCACCAATGAGGCATCATTTAAACATCCAACACCTACAATATTAATGTAAAATATTTTGAATCAAAATGACTTAAAATATTAATTATAACTCTCACTTCCATTCACACTTTCAACAACCCAAACATTCACACTTTCACCTACCAAGCTTTTCAACAACAAATCTCTTACAAATTCATTCTCATCAGATTTGCAAAAAAAAAAAAATACTCACCAGTTCAGCATAGCATTCTCATCTCCAATTAATTTTAGAAGTTGAATATTTAGCACTAGACATTGCAATAAGTATTTAGAAATTTTTGCTATGAAATATTAAATATGTGTAAGTTTATAAAACGAGAACTATATATATGGAATCAAGTTGTGTTTTTCAGTGGGGGTGGCCTTCTTTTTCTTATATGTATGGAATGAAGTTTTGTTTCTCTATAATAGATTTGAATGTTCTCTAGAATTAAATTAATTTGTAAATGAATACGAGCTTTTGTAATTTGTATCAATGTTTTGGAATTATTAGATTAGAAATAAGTGAAATTATATTTAGTTTGGGTGAAATGTAAGTAAATGTTATCACCTAAATTTAATTAATTAGAATAATGAAATGTTTATTTTTTTTTTTTTGCAAAAGAATAAAAAATATATCAGTAATTTAAAAAATGTAAAGTTAATTTTTTTTTAAGAAAATCACAGTGTGGAATCGGACGTCGCGAAATGAAAGGAATACACCTCCATGTAGTGCGGAGTATTACTCCGCAAATTGCCGAGTCTTAAGTGTGGAGTGAGACTCCGCACAACTCCGCACTGTGCGGACAGCGCGGAGTATTACTCCACAATATGCAGAGTAAAAATACTCTATCCGCACAGTACGGACAGTAAGGGTAATTACTCCACACTGGCACACTCTGCCACCGCACTGTACTCTCACCACCACAAAACCTTACAAGAACCACAATTTCCATCATCTCTAGAATCACCATCAGCACCGTAACTCCCACCAACAACAGTGGACTTCCCAGACGGTCTCCCTAAATAACAATAACCCTTCTCATTCCTGAAATGCCGCCCCCAAGCCTCTTTCGTGCCCAGAATCTACTGTCGATAAAGACTCGGCCTTCCCTTCCCTATCCTTCGCTAACTTCTTCGGTCGCTGCTCTACCCGCTTTGTTTCCAAGATGCACTTTGGCTACCACAAGTCAACAGCCTCCTGTCGACACACATCTGCTGCGGAGGAGGTCCTTCAACAAGCTATTTGCTACAGTAGGTTCATAATTGTATAGATGATATATTATTGAGCTTAGAGCCGGAGCTTCATAGGTCCAATGACTACACGTTCTTGCTCCGGGAACAGGGGATAGGGGTGAGTTGTTATGAACTATGAATCAATTTCGTAAGCTTACACAAATTGACTGAATTTTCTCACCGTTTATTGAAACACTGATTCGGCTTAAATAGTCTTTCCACAAATGGGAAAATAACTCACATTGCGCAACAGCTATGCAACGTGATAAATGTAACACAGACTAATTCAAATAACAACAATCCTAGAGACTAGGACTTTATTCTAATAGACTTCTGACTAAGAAAAACACCATAAGGTTAAGCAATCAACTTCATCAATCCCTCTCTTAAACTATTTGCAGTAAGCAATTAGTTTATATCTGCAATCTCACACACTCCTAGCTTCTGTCTGAGTTTCTGAAAAACGTCTAACTTCAAAGGCTTGGTCATCAAGTCTGCTACTTGCTCTTGAGTACCACAATGCAATAACTCGACAATACCATCATTTGTTAGGTCCCTCAGAAAGTGAAACCTTACATCAATATGTTTACTCTTCCCATACATTACTGGATTCTTTGAAAGTTTGATCGTGGAACTGTTGTCACACCAAATAGTGGTACACTCCTCTTGAGCATGCCCCAGCTTTTCCAGAACTCTTCTCATCCAAATGGCTTGACTTGCACATCCTGCAGCAGCCAGAACTCTGCCTCTGTAGTAAAAAGTATAACTATGGGTTGTTTTTTGGATAATGAAGAGACTGCACCTGAACTCAATAAGAATACATAGCCTGAGGTGCTTTTTCGATCATCTACATCACCGGCATAATCACTGTCTCTAAATGCAAGCAACTCTTCTGTCCCTCCCTTCTTGTATATAATTCCAAAGTCGGATGTACCTCTCAGATACCTCAATATCCTTTTGGCAGCTTGTAAGTGCATCTCTGTAGGTTTGGCCATAAATATGCTAAGCAAACTAACACGGAACATCATATCCGGTTGAGTTGCAGTGAGATACATCAAACTTCCCACAATTTGCTTGTAATAAGACTCATCAACTGGTACTCCACAATCATCCCTGCTTAACTTGAAACCTGGTATAATCTGACTACCAACTGGATTGCTCTCAATCATACCAAAACGTTTCAACACTTCCATGGCATATATCTTTTGACAAAATGAAAAACCATCTGACTGCTGCAAGACTTCTATCCCAAGAAAAAACTTCATCTTTCCCAAATCCGTCATATCACAAGCACTCATCGTTGAATTTTTAAAATCAATCATCATGGCCTCATCATCACCAATATATATCAAATCATCGACGTAGATGCTTACAATTAACACCTTACCTTCTGCACTCCTTTTGGTGAACAATGTCTGCTCGTTTGGGCATCTTTCAAAACCTTCATCAATGAAATAAGCTTCTATGTGACTAAACCAAGCTCGTGGGGCTTGTTTTAGTCCATATAAATCTTTGTGTAGCTTGTAAACCTTGTCCTCACTGCCCTTCTTCACATATCCCTTTGGTTGCTCCACATACATGTTATCACTGAGCTCACCATGCAAAAATGCCTACTTTACATCCAATTGATATATCTTCCAGTCCCTTTGTGCTGCGAGTGCCACAATCATCTTTACTGTGTCCATCTTTGCTACTGGAGCAAACACTTCAGTGTAATCAACTCCATGTTGTTGAGAATACCCATTTGCCACCAACCGAGCTTTGTACTTCTCTACCTCTCCAAGCTCATTTAATTTTGTTTTGTAAATCCATTTAACCCCAATTTTCTTGCATCCTGCTGGTAAATTTGTGAGCTACCAAGTCCAATTTTTTTCAATTGATTCGATCTCTGAGGCCATTGCACTCTTCCATTTGAAACTTACTACAGCCTCTTCATAACTTGTAGGATCTGCAGCCTGAATTGAGACCATGTTGACTTCATTCTCTTCCTCAGATAGTCCTTCCCCGCTAACATAATCTCCCATCCATCTTGGGTTTTGTTTGACTCTGCTATTCCTTGCATTGGATCCCTCTGTATTTGATGTGCCACTCACAGCAACTTGCTCATTCCCTGCAGCTTGAACTTGACCACTCTCCTCTGCTTCTTCACTTTCTTCACCAACCATACCTTCAGAGTCATCTATTTCTGCCTCTTCATCCACGTCACCATCAATATCACCCTACTCAAGATCAAGTAGCACCTGCTCCTCATAACTTGCATCCCAATTCCAGTGCCTCTCTTCCTCAAATACTACATCTCTGCTAACTACTATTCTTCTCCTCATCGGATCATATAGTCTATAGCCTTTAGACTCCTCACTGACACCCAAAAGCACATAGGTAAAGCTCTTATCCTCAAGCTTAGTTCATATAGCATCTGGTACGAGTACATGTACTAAGCATCCAAAAACCCATAAAGTGCTCCAACAAAGGCTTCACACCTGTCCATGCTTCTTCTGGAGTGATATATTTGACTGCCAAGGTAGGTCATCTATTTAGTACGTATATAGTCCAATTCACTACCTCAGGCCAGAAATTCTTTGGAATTTTCTTTTCTAAGAGCATTAAATGTACCATGTTCATCACTGTACGATTTTTCCTCTCAGCTACTCCCTTTTGTTGTGGAGTGTTTGTCGTTGTCAACTGTCTCTTAATGCCATTATGTCTACAAAACTCTTTAAATTCATCTGAGTTGAACTTTCCCCCTCTATCTGTGCGTAGACATTTGATATACATACCGGTTTCATTTTCTACCAACTTCTTAAAGCATTTAAATGAATTCAAGCTTCGACTTTTCTCCAAGGAAGTAAACTCATGCTTTTCTACTGAAGTCATCAATAAAGCATAAGAAATACCTCTTTTTGCTGTTGGAAATAGGAGTCACTGGTCCACAAATATCGGCATGCACAAGCTGTAGCTTCTTTGTAGCTCTCCATGTACTCTTCTTTGGGATGCTATCTCAATGCTATTTCCCAACAAGACAATCAGCACACATCACCGTGATAGAAGCAAGTTGAGGCAGTCCTCGCACCATGATCTTAGTCTGAAGAGTCTCCAAACCCCTATGACCTAAGTGGCCATAATGACAATGCCATAGATGAGTGAGATCTTGTGAGCTAGTGTGGAAGCAGGCAGCTTTTTGCTCGTGTGTTTGCTAATGGTATGAACATCCTATTAGCAGACATGCTGGTTTGAATGATCATGCCCCTCTCTAGATGATAAATTTTACACATTCCTGCTTGAATTAAAATTGCAAGTCCTCTCTCTTGCAATTGTCCTACACTTAACAGATTGTTCTTCAATTTCGGCACGTAGAACACTTCTGTGATAATATGACTCATGCCATTCAAGGTGCAGCTTGACATTTCCTTTCCCTTGCACTGACATTCTGTTGTTGTTTCCGAGCTTGACATGTTGCCTGAATCTCTCATCCAACTCACAAAATATTGTTGCATCTCCACTCATATGATTCGAACATCCCGAATCCAGAAACCAAACATCTCCACGCTTTGCTTCATTTATCTCCACATAGGATATTAGCACCATCTCTTCATGCTCATCTAATTCAACATAGGTAGCCTCCCAGGTTGGACACTCATACTGAAAGTGTCCAAGCTTATGGCACCGATAGCATTCTACTGTGGCTTTGTTGACAGTCTGACGCCCTCTACCTCTTCCTTTGACCCTATAAGCTCCTCGACCTTGACCTCTTCCTCCTTCAGTTGTAATCTTCAAGGCTTGTTCTTCTCCTTTGTGTCTCTGAAACTTCTGCTCATGCACTATGAGTGAACTTTGCAACTCATCGACTGTGAAATCGTCAATATCTTTGGACTCTTCAATGGAGCAAACTACGAAATCAAACTTCTCAGTTAAAGATCGTAGAATCTTTTCAACTACCTTTACGTCTTGCAGATCTTCTCCGTACACTCGCATCTTGTTTGCTATCTTCATCACTCTAGAGAAGTAATCAGTCATGCCTTCACTGGCCTTCATCTCAAGAGTTTCAAATTCTCTGCGGAGAGCCTGAAGGTGGGACCTCTTGACCCTTGCATTTCCTTCGAACTTTTTCTTCATGGCATCCCAAATATCTTTGGCAGTGATCTTGTTGAGGATGGTGTCAAGAACTGTGCGATCAATGGCCTGAAAGAGATAGTTCTCACTTTCAGATCATTTAGCTTCTGCTCCTCAGCCTGCTTACGTTGTGTTTTCGTAAGCTGTGCTCTCTCTGTCACCACCATAGAAAAGGTCCTTGGTTCTGCTCTATCTGTTGGAATTCCATGCTCGATGATGCCCCAAAACTCCTTGGATCGGAGAAAATTCTCCATGAGCATGGCCCAATGATCGTAATGACCATCAAACTGTTGAATTACCGCCGGCACAAAATTTCCTTCCGCTGCCATTCTCTTTTAATCTCTTTCCTTTTTGTTTTCCTCACAGTGTTTCACTCAAACACTCTTTCTCTCTTTTTAGGATATTGTGGTTCCTAATCCCTCACAATTAGGCCCCTCTATCTGGCTCTGATACCAATTTGTTATGAACTGTGAATCAATTTCGTAAGCTTACACAAATTGGCTGAATTTCGTCCCTGTTTATTGAAACATTGGTTGGGCTTAAATAGCCTTTACACAAACGGGAAAATAGCTCACGTTGCGCATTGCGCAACAACTATGCAACGTGATAAATGTAACATAGACTAATTCAAATAACAACAATACTAGAGACTAGGACTTTATTCTAATAGAAAAGACCAGGAAAAGCACCCTAAGGTTAAGCAATTCACTTCATCAATCTTTACCTAATAAATCAGTCGGCCAACCTCCCTTAACCTCCTCCTCCCCCACCACCATTGCGTGCACAGTGAAATGGATACAATATTTTATCACATGCACACTCGCAAAACCATAAACGATTTTCTCTTTACTAACACGGTCTTCCAATGTCTAGTTAAAAATAAGTTTGAACCACATAAATTTAGATTCTTAACTAGAGAATTAATCAAATAAGCGACGTTACTCAGTTTATGTTAACCAATAAAATCATAGAAAGAAAATAGACACGAAAACATGCAAAGTTTATAAAGGATCACCCTAAATGTAAGATTATGTTCTCTTTTGTCGTTATAGTAATTCACTATTTTGAAAATAAGTTTATAAGAGAAATCGTACACATTACTTCTCTAGCATCTTTCTCTTCTAGATGTAAGACAACAATGACGACTTTCTATTTATAAAATAAATTAGGGTAAAATTGGAATATCCTTAATGATATTACAAGAAGTCGATTCGCGTATTGACTTTACACAACGACAATAATTAAGCTCTATAACTTAACATGAACAACATTGCATACCAGGTGTGTTACTGAAGTTTTTAGCTTATTTTGAAAAACACCAGAATTTATCTCAAATTTAAAAAACAAGAAAATGTTTATCTGTAAGTTAAAGTGTCTAAGAATAGAACCCATTCTCTTTACTGGTGAAGTCAACTTTTATTTAATAATAGTTATGGGACAAGTACAATGAACTGCATAAAAAAATTGGTTTTTTTTCCCTGCCTACTGTTCGAGGAAAATAATAATGTTGGAAAATGAGCAGAAGTGAATTTGAATGGTTAGATCAAGAATTTAGGAGACACGAAAAGAGCAATCGGACATGAGGAGACTTTGTTTTCTAATTTGTCTGTCCTAATGCTTGGTATCTTTAATTATCAAGTTTAATTAGACCTTCTCTTTTTCATTGATTAATTGGAAGTAAATACTTTATACCTAATTTAAGTGAATTTGAAACATAATGTCTCTTTTGGTTTCACTCTCAAGTAATTTGTTTCCAGAAAATTTCAGTAGTCATCCTCAACTCTTCTCTTCTTTCACGCTTAACTCAATAATGCATAGTTCCGAAGATACACTTGAGATCAACCTTGCATAAAGCATAGGTAATATATGAATTGCACGACCATCTTAAAACGTAACGGTCTACTACAATAATGTTCAACCCTTGTTTGGAGGCCATGATTATGGTCCACTAAATTCTCTAAGTTTTCCTATTGTGGACTTTAATATGTACCTACACTTGCCCAATTATAATGCTCTATTTTCCATTCATATTTTTCACAAAATTAATGATTTTATACTTGGTCCAATTCTATTATGCCCTTTCATCGTAATTTATTTTATGTTAGAAATATACTAGTTCGAATATACATGAGGATCAAGTGATGATTTAATAGATATTTATATAGTTAAATGTAAAATATTCAAATATAGTCCATGTTTGGTAGAGATTAAAATCAGATTTTTAGTGAATTTTGATAAAAAAAAATTGTTGAAATATGTGGTTAAAATTAATTATTGACTTTGACTTTAGATTTTAATTTGATATTAATCCAAACCAAACAGTGACATAATGAATGGTTGAGGAAGAAAATAAAGGATATATTCCAACTTGTGCAATAAATTGGAAACTAATGACGCAATTTACTGAAATGTTGGGTTGAATATCACAATTTTTTATATATTCGTGATTGAACGAAATCAATTTAAGGTCAAGTTTTGTGAAAATAATTGTCTAGGTTTGAATTTTCCACTTAATTTGGTGGTAGATTGAAGTCAATGATATTATGGTTTTGATACAGGCATTTAGTGCACGTTTGACTTTACTTATGACTACGGAGGAGACTTAATTTTTATTGGCCGTCAGATTCATGGTTCCTTCCCTTAGTCAATAAATGGCCAATCCATCATTCCCGTTGAATTTAGAATGAAAGTCTCGTTTTTACCGTTTAGGTTGATTTCAATTTATCAAAATCGACATAGTGACATCAAATTGAATCTAAATGATATTTAACATCGGTCTAAACATTTGATGTCACGGAAGTTCATAGGAAAGAATACAATCTAAAAAAAATTCAAACTTGTTGATTTTAAAGATCAAATATTAAGAAATAATGAATGATTTTGAAAAACTTCCCAAAATTCTTTATTCAATTCAAAATTTTAACTGATTATCAAAAAACTTTCAACTCGTATTTAAAATAATAAATAAATTTTGGACAATAATTAAACTTTTAAGTAACGATTAATTCTAAGTAATGTTAAGAATTAAAAATCAAATCAAATTTTGAAAGGAATTAAAATTAAGAAAATTATCCAAAACAACAAAAAATACGTGCTCGAAGCCCTAAACGATGAAATTGGGCTGAAACGGGCTTTACGTCATAGGCAAAGCCGATGTGTTGTGCTATTTGAGTCGTTTTCATTCAAAATAAACAAATATCTCACAAAATGGACACTTAGAAAAAAAAATTCTACTTCAATCTCACTTTTTCATAAACATGTATTCTTTTTTATGGCATCAACAATGCTAAGTGATAGACTAATTAAGCATTGCGAGTCTACTAGAATTGGATTTTGAATATTTTATAATTACGTCAACTCATTGTTCTTCATTTAATTCATTTCCCAATTAGTTATAGCTTCACTTTCGACCTAGAAATATTCGTTTGCAATCTTCAAGTACCATCCACTAGGATGATTATAGTTCTCGCAAAACTCTTATCTATTCTCTTTGAATTATGGTGTCGAATGTTTTCAAGTGGAAAATCCCCTATTGGGTTTAGGCGTGTATATGATTCGACGGTTTGATTTTGAACCAGAATTTCTGGATGGTTAGTAAGTAAAATTGTTGAATCCAAATTTAATTATAAAATCGAACATATTAAATTCTGTTTGGCTCTATACCAAAATTAAATTTTTTTTAAATATTTACAATAACAATATATTAAACCAACCAATGATAAATGCAATCTTAACTCTTACAAAATAACATAATCCAATTTGAAAAAAAAATACAAATAACAAATTTTCTAATAAGATAACTTAGCTCATTAAATATAAAGAAATTAAAAATTTAGGGAGATTCGGTTCTTAGTTTAGAATCAAAAACCGAATCAAACATGTCGATCTTCCATTCTAGTAACCATTTGAGTATTTAACCTAAGAACTTATTCAAATCGCTCGATTTGATTCGGTTCGAAAATTTTGTCAAACCCTAATTGAGTTTAGGAATAACCAAGCTATAACTGATTAATTCCTAATTCGAGTGACAGATAAAATTTTGTGGAAATAACACCACAACATGTATTTAAAGATGACAATTCTAAAATGAGGTATCAACAAAACCCATAATGTAGTCTCTCTCTCTCTCTCTCTCTCTCTCTCTCTGTTATCATCGAAGCTCCAGCGCAAGGCCACGTACAACGCGTTAGTTTGGGGTGGTCGCTTATGGGTTTGGGGTTATTCAGATTGGCATTCAGATCACTATCACGCTCACGAAGGTCCACCTTGAATCGAGTTGGATCCTTATATATATGGGGTTATTCTGATTTTCTGGTTTTTTTATTATTATTATTATTGATGGTGTTATGGAAACAATGGTGGTTGAGTTGGTTTTTGGTCATGTGTGGGTGATGATGGCGGTGGTTATTTAGGTGGTAATGGAAGTAGTGGTTCTATTGGTTGTAATGCAAGTAGGGGTGGTTTTGTTGTTGCGGGTGGTGGTCTTGGTTTTGGTGGATGTGGGATGAGGTGCTTGAAGTGGTGGTTGGAAGTGGTTTTTGTGAAGATTTGGCAGCAATTTTGTGGTGATTTTTGTGATGTTTTGGCGTTGGTTGTTGGTTTGTTAGTGGTGATGGTAATTGTGGTAGAGCGATAATGGTGGTTGTGGTGGAGTGTTATAGTGGTGGTTGTGGTGGAATGTTGGTGGTGGATCAATGTCTACAGATAGTGATAGTAGAGGTGTGTAAGTCACGGTTGATTGAGTTTTTGTGACCAAATATCTTGAATATTTGACCTACCAAAGTGTACGGGCCATATGTCAAAGTGCATAGGTCACGGGTCGCACATAAAAGAGATTGGGGTCACCGGCCATTGAATCTAGTGACATCGAAGAGATTTATTCACTTGCCATTGGATCAAGTCAATGTCACTTATCAAAGTGTATAGGTCATAGATCACGGATTCAAGAGATTTTGCCATGGATCTAAGAGATTTTTTCACAAGCTGTTGATTCAGGTCGTAGGTCACACATTAAGTACATAGGTCAGGTCAAGGATTCAAAATATTTGGTCACGGACTATTGACTTAGGTCATATGTCACATGTCCAAGTGATTTGTTCACATGTCATTGGATCGGGTTACCGACCACATGTCAAGTGTGTCACATGTCACAAATTCAAGAGATATAGTCACAAGCAATTGAATTCTTTGACCTCGGTAATTCGAATTGGTCACAAATTTAATTAACTAAATTTTGACTATGAGAATTCAAGTTATTTACTCCGATAAGTGCCCTATAAATTACATCAGGGACTTTTTTTCGATTTTCAATTAAAAATAAATAAATAAATTATACTAGCATTGCTCAATTCTAGTCACTGACGAACTCAGTTGCCAAGCGATGATGTGCCGCTGAAGAAGTATCCGACGGGGTGGAGGTCGGAGGGATGTCAACAACGAGTGGATGCCATAAATGGGATGGGGGACGGTTGGGGTAGGTGTGGGTAGATTAATTTAAAATTATAATATTATTATTTAAAATTAAAATAAAAACTTGACTTTTGCATTTTGAAACTTAATCTCTGAAATTTGATTCGTGCATATTTAATAGCTGGGATCAGCATTCTAAGAAGCGACGCCCAAATGCAAAGCGAGAGTAAAAGTCTCGCTTCGTGTTTTTTTGCGTTTTTTTATTTTTTAATTTTTTTCATGTCTAGGCGTACATAGCGCTCGCTTTTTTTTTACGCTTTTAACATTTTTTTATGTCTTTAAACGCCTTTTTTATTTAATTATTAAATAATTTTTAGATTGATTTAAAAATTTAAAATAATATTAAAATAAGAAAATGTTTTTACGCCTAGACTTCGCTTAAGCTTGCCCATGTTGTATCTCGATCTCCATACTTTGCCACGCTTTACGCTTTTTAGAACACTGATTGAGATATGAATTTTTCCCTAACTCGCATGGATCGAAGCTCGACCTCCACACTTCGTCACAATTTATGCTTTTTAGAACATCGGCTAAAGTATGATATTTTTCCCTAAAATTTTCCATTCGTACCCACCAAATTAAGATGAAGCAAAACCCCTGTTATTTTCTTTTCCCTTTTCCAAAAAGAGAGCAAAAGAAAGATTTGTACAGAGTTTCGATCATTTCATTGGAATCTTAGAGTGGAAAAATGATGATTTCTTTGAAAGAAATCATAATAGCCAATTGAAGAAAACAGAGTTCGGATTACAAATTCACTTTCCCTCTATTGGCTGTCGTGTATAATTAATGAAACACTCAAATCAAACCACCCGTCACATATTTGACTCGATTAAACTGGACTATGTATAATTAATTAAACACTCAAATCAAACCACCCATCACATATTTGACTGATTAGACAATATTTTGAACAAATTTACAATATATTTATGTTCTCTAATACTTTTCAATATTGTTTAATGGCCATTCTCAAGAGTCTTGCAAGAAGGGCCTAAAATCCTAATATCTATTAATTATGACGTAATATCTTGTCATCAGAAATTCTCTTCTTTTATTATTATTTTTTTTTTTTTGCCGCAGCGTTGCTTTTTAAATGCTGCATCTCTTCTGTTCTTCCCAATTTTTTTCTGGATTAATTGTTTTCTGGGTAGAAGGATCACTTGCAGACCGCGATAACTGGGGAAATTCTGGAAATAAAGAATTAGAAATTAGAATAATAGTCAATTTTAAAGGTCAAGTTCCTCAAAAAATTAATTTACAAGCTGATTTTGAGGTAAGAGTGACATTCAACGTACCTTTCGACGATGAGCTGTAGGATTTCTTGCAATGAAGGATGGCGCCTTGGATTCCGTCATCGTGCTGTTGCAATAGCGAGTCATCTCTCTGGCTAATCCGCGACGGTGGCATTCCGACGGCAGCGGAGGCCGATCGGCTTTTTCCGAAATGCTTGGTTACAATCTTAAAACTAACCACTCTGCTGCTCTCGGACAATTTCCTCGGCGAGAAATTTACCGGCACCGTCGCTGGGGAAGGTAACGGCGTGACGGAACTACAGAACTTTGATTTCTCATGTTGTGGCTTTGATACCTTAACATACAGAGGCTTTATCAGCTTCAAATACTTGGGAACAGATTGCTTTAATCTAGCTTCCTCGGAGGATTCTTTAGTCAATTTGCTTCTCAGACTGTTGTCTCTGGTAAGAAATGGGGCTACTGGAAATTCCTCCGATTTGCATTTCACGGTAAAGCGTTTGCTCTGTTCATTTTCGGATGATCTAGAGAAGCGAGTTGATGGACTCGCAAATAACTCGTCGCCAGACTCACTTTTCTCCGACTTTCTAAACCCCAGCTTGAAGACTTTAAACATCGGCCCCGGTTTCAATAACGAAGTCTGAGACGGTAACAGCTTCGAATCAGAATCCATTGATAACTTTTTCTCGGTCATGAAAACATCTCTCGAGGATTCANCCCAGCTTGAAGACTTTAAACATCGGCCCCGGTTTCAATAACGAAGTCTGAGACGGTAACAGCTTCGAATCAGAATCCATTGATAACTTTTTCTCGGTCATGAAAACATCTCTCGAGGATTCAACGAAATGAAACTCCTTTCTTGTTTCTTCGTTATTGGTGCAACCAGACGACGTGAAAACCAAATCTAAGAACGATTCTTCGTCATCGGTTTCATCATTGGAGTTTTTTCTGAAGGAATCTCCGATATTATTCCGCCGGAACTTGAAAATGTTTAAAGATTCCATTGAGAGTTTATCCAATGAAAGAAGGAATGTGATAGTGAATACCAGTAAATATTGTGGGGTTGGATTTATTATTAATGGCGTTGGAGTCTGGAAAAAATACTTAGAAACGGTGCTTTTCTTTGTGAAAGCAGAGGTTGAAGAAGGCTTTTTATGCAGCTTTGTTTGAGGGTGGGTTGGTGGGTTATTAAGGCTTTGTTTGTCTCGATATATTTTTAGGATAAAGATATTTGTACCTAAAAAAATCTACCGAACTGTTTACCTCCTCTCACATGCATGCGGACCATTGTGAATTAAAAAAATCCCAAGATGTGGTCCCCACCTCCTTATTGTGAGTAGACGGTAAGAGATTAGGTAAAAAATTCGGTACATGTAGCATAATCCTTAATTGGAGATGATAGAAATCGTTCACATTCTATTAAATTCTTTTTTTCTTTTTTCACTTGGATTGGTATATCCCTCCTGTTCATCTTCCTTTAGAAGATCTACCTCTTCTAAGATAGATTATCTTTCATGAGATATCATACTTAGACGAATCAAATAAAATAACTCCTACCAATCTTTCTCTTGTAAGCCCATATCTAGCCTACTCAAAACCAAAACAATCTTCTTCTAAATCTGTCTGAAGCCTATTTCTCCCCAAAAAATCCAAGTAAAAGAATTTATACAAACTACAAAGTCCGACCAACACCTCCTTCTTGTCAATTGGTCACTTTAGAAATCTCAGCCCATCTTCCAAACATTTTGGTTGTCAAAAGGCTATACACACCTCCATTTTTGGAGCTGCAAGACTTGCTCTTACTCTCCACAAAAGAAAAGGTCTTTCGGCATTTTCAAGAATTACACTACTTGACACAAGGTTCGCAGAATATCAACATGCATGCATAGGAACTGTGTAGACCACTCTAAATGTAGGAACTATCCTTGTAACCATGTTCCCAAACTTCAATATGCCCATATCAGATCCACAATTCATTTTCTGCTTTAAAAGTTCAGATTCAGATGGTCGGGGTTGTGGCATCTTCAGTTACATATGGTGCAACTCTTTACTATCAAATGATCTACAGAATCCAAAATCATTATCTCTAGATTTCGCTATCCCTCAAGAGACAGAAGATGCTCTACTCCTTCAAATGGATACTGAACATGTTCCTAGTTGTACTTATGTTCCAAGACAAATCCCATGAGTTGAACTAGCTAAACTTATTTCTGAGTCTTGGATTACAAGCCATGAACAATCCCATAAATTAGCCAAAGTATCTGCCCCTACACAATGCACTCAACACTATCTTAGAAAGAAATCTGATGGATCTATCAAGATCTATTTCAAAAGGGATCGGGCTTCAAAACGACTACCTTGCTTTCCAACCCAGTTTGCATTCGCAGAGGATATCCCTATTTATGCCTTTGACACAAATGGAAAACCTGTCTACGCCAGAACTGATAATTTTGGCCATGATTTTTCGGATATTTGCTCTTGTCCCAATTGTTTAAGCACTGAAGTTGACGATTAGTTTTTTCCTCCAAGGGGAAGGAGGTCAAAGACAGGAAGTCAAAAAACAAAAAAAAAAACCTTTACATGGCATTTGAGAACAAAGAGCCTTTTGATTGGTTGCTTGGAGAAACCTCCGATAAATATGATTATTACGTCAAATTTACTCCTCCACCTAGAACTGGTGAACTAATTGTTCTTATTGGATGAGATGATGATGATGTCTGCTGAAAGTATAAACAATGGGATTGGAAGGATCATCGTAAAGACCTGGAGCCATCAAATGTTGGCGTTGCACCTACAGTTATGTTTCATCCTCGAAAAAATCTCACTCTTACGGAGAGTTTTGAAAAAGACCAATCAGATCAAAAGTGGAAGGTGAAAGATCCAAATACCAGAAAAGTATTTTTATTTTCATTTATCTACCCATCTTT
>CAIGRK010173914.1:0-13230 GCA_903798315.1 Fraxinus greggii | reverse complement strand
TAGTAATTAACTTTCCATAATTGAAAATTAAATCTCAAAATTCTATTTTATTTGTTTTAAACCATTATTCAATACTCATTTCTTTCTTTATGAAGGATTGATTTTGGTTTATTTAAAATGACATCTTGGGTGAATAAAAAAAAATTGAAGTTTGAAAGATGTATCCACGTACCCGTGTCCAAAATTTGGACTCTTTTTAGCCACATCCTCGTATCCTATATTTTAGAAAGTAATGGATCCGACACTTAGATACATACCCGTACCCGATACCCGTACCCGAGTCCGAGCATCATAGGCCATAACTATACCGTATCTGCACAAACAATTATTTGATAATTATTAACAAAGTGACAGAAGTACACACAATTTTTATTCAACTTTGTGAATAACAACTTAGTATGTGATCAGTTTCTGCTGTACTAACCAAACATCTCTCTAAATTTTAAATGGGATCTAAACACGTTTCCATTTCCATCAGCTACATGCTTACTAACCAAACATCTCTCTAAATTTTAAATGGGATCTAAACACTTTTCCATTTCCATCAGCTAAATGAGACCAAACGTGGTCTGGAAACAAAGAAGCATAAAAGAAAGCTGTTAGTGGGAGGGGAGAGAGAGAGAGAGATACATGATAAACTAAAAACGTGCACTTCCTCGTCTTTATTAGAACATTTTTTTTTGTTATTATCTATCATTTCAGGAAAAAAGTGTTTCAATACAAGAGCTGCGCACTTACCTATTTTCCTGCCCAGGTAGGTCATCTACATATTCTTGCTCCCATGAATTGGCATCAATGACTTTTCCACTCTTGTCCTTCACTTCATCAACAAAGTATTTGGCCTGAATTTGAAACTTATATATAAGGAGTCTGACTATGGAGCAAAACGGAATAAAATCCAACTCACAATTAAAAACGCAGATGCTTTAATAAACAAAGTTCTCCAGCACCCAGAATGCATACATGAAGCAAACTCCTTGGAAGATAAACCAATGCCCATAGTTCGGAATCCTATTAACCACCGTAAGGCAAACTTTCAAATAGAAAAACATTAGTATAGTCCAAAGATTTTCCTTTAAAGCCAATTTCATCAGGTATAGTTCCCACTTTAAGAAATGTCAAATTAATTGGTTCTCCTCTTAACAGCCCTTGCATTCAACGTGTAGATTTTCAGATAAAGCCAATTTCATCATTGAGTTCTCTGGTATAGTGCACACTTTAGAAATAGCAAATTGATTGGCTATCCTCTTAACAGCCCTTGCATTCACCACGTCTTGCTCTACTGAGCAGCAATAGATCGCCTATGCTTTATGGTTCAGAATGTTAGGCCGTTAAAAGGGTAAGATGTCCATAAGATTAATGTAACAGAAATTAGGATGCTAATATGGATGTGTGGCCATACAAAAATAGATAAGATAAATGGAGGTGCCGCCGACTTGAGGATAAACTAAAAGAAGGATGACTCAGGTGGTTTGATCAGGTCTCACATCAACCTCAAGAGCTTAAAGCAAGTTAGAAGAGGGAGGGGTAAATCAAAATTAACATGGTCTTTTCTAGTGGCTAAGGACCCAGATCCAGGAAGGAACGAGTGGACAGGCGAATAAAGATTCATGCACCCAACTCCAAAGTTACTGAGAATAAGGCTCTGTTTGTTTTTGCTGTAGAACTACCTCCCTCTGCCCTCCTTTGTCCATTAGGGGAAAAAAAAAATCAAAAAAAAGGAACCAAATGTAAAAATTCAGACTGTGTTCACTTCATAATTAATAAGATAGAAAACATACCAGTACTTCCATTACTTTTGCATCAACTCCTCTGAGTGAATCAAGATACTGGAACGTTTCATCCTTTTTGTTTATAACTGCTAAACACCAATGTACTTCTTTGTGGATAGGCACAAAAATCTGGATAAAAAAGGCAAGTAAATGAGATAAAAAAAAAAAAACCTATGTACTGAAAATAAGGAACATTTTCATGGAGAAAAATAAAGAAAATTTATACTTAAAAGAGAAAACAATTATAAGAACTGACTTTATCACACTCAAAGAGGCTATATCCCAGCTTTTTTTGGGAAGTCCATCTTCTAACTGATTGAAAATTGTAGCCACCTCCACCACCAATTAGCTGACAATAAATAAATGACCCAAAGGATTCAGAACAATAAACTAAACCATCCTTAATAGAATACAACTATAACTAGTTCATATGGAAGTTCGTAGGCTGCTAGGCTGTAAGGTACCATGAAAAAAGGCCATAAATATACAAGCACGCAGAGCACATGCACCTGATCAAATGAGAAGAGGTGCAAAAAGCTTAAGAGGGTGTTTGGTGGGGATTTAAATTAGATTTTTAGTNATTAGCTGACAATAAATAAATGACCCAAAGGATTCAGAACAATAAACTAAACCATCCTTAATAGAATACAACTATAACTAGTTCATATGGAAGTTCGTAGGCTGCTAGGCTGTAAGGTACCATGAAAAAAGGCCATAAATATACAAGCACGCAGAGCACATGCACCTGATCAAATGAGAAGAGGTGCAAAAAGCTTAAGAGGGTGTTTGGTGGGGATTTAAATTAGATTTTTAGTATACTGTGACAGAAATTTTTGAAATGTATGGTTGAAAAGTTGTGGGACCATGAAAGTTGTGGTTAATATTGATTGTTTGACTTTGACTTAGATTAAAATCAGATTTTAATCCAAAACAAACAAACTCTTAATACATAAGTAACTAAGCTGACAACTAATAAGGAATTCCATAAGGTGGAAGTGTTACATATCAAAATTGTTTTGGATTATTTAATAAAGGAAAGAACTTATGATTAGCTCTTTCACCATGTTAAGGTAAGCTGTAAAGCAGTATAAGCTAAAAAAAAATAGTAACTTAATAATATTTCCCAGCACATTAATGGTTTTTTCGATTTTTCGTGGTCCATACTTAACCTTTTCATGCATGATTCCTTACGTTCTATATTAACAAGATTATGCCATCGTAAAAGTAAATCAAAATCTTTCATCTGGAAAGATATTCAGTCAAAAAAGGGGAAATTAATCGAAATCCATCCGACATAAATGTCAGTTTGACCAAAAATGAAAGAAAGCCATTCAAATGGGGATCGAAGTGTGTGCCTAATCTGATGGTATTCACCTTCTGACCCCTAGCAGATTTGATCAGTCATGTGAAATAAAAAATATTCTCATGTATGCTCAAATCTAAAGAATGGATAATATTGTTCTTAACATGATGAAATATTTTGATGGATTATAACATTAAATATCAAATAAAAATGCCAAATTATCAACCCAATCAGGCTGATACACTACTAAATAGTAATAGCATGCGAATAAAAGGTTTCCATGAAATATTATCATGAATATTAGAGAGGAAAGGACTGAGAGCAACGAACAGACCTTCTTATAGAAGAATGTGTTAAAGAAATGACATTTCAAGAACTTTTGCGGCTCTCTTTTTTCCCTTTCTTTCAATAAATCTAGATATAAATTAATGACCTGCAAAGCAAGATGAGCGTGAAACCAGGGCAGACAAAAGTCATCACAAGCATCTGACTTTAGCTTTGTCCTGCTCACTAAAATCCTCTTCCATTTCCCTCGACACACACACACAAAAAGACAAAAATACCTCATCATTCAACCATGCACGTGGTTTTAAACACTGCAATATTTCTCCAGTAATATCAATATTAGAATTCTTATGACTCACCAAAACCTTTCTCCTGTATAAGTAAAGCAGCAACAAAATGTGAAAAAGAAAAAAAGAAAAAAAAAAGAAATGAATAGATACGTAGAAATCCAATCCAATTAAAGATGACGAGCTATTACACAAAATACCTATTGGAATTTGACAAAGCCCAAGCAACCTGAGACTCTTCCTCCACAGTAAGAGGCTTAAAACATTCCTCGGGCAGATGCTGCAAATCAATGAAACCCAACGTAAGGAAATATATAAACAACAGTCACACTGAGCAACAATATAACCCAACAGATTTGCACAAAAATAACACAGCCTGGAAGAAGTGATGTCAAAAATGTCACCTTCTTTGTTTCTTCCACTTTCTTTTGAGGCCGAAATAATTGAAGCCTTTGAAAGAACTTTTCCTGTAACTCTATGGCAAAACCTAAAATACCCAGTTTATCATTCCTCTTATTTGCGGAATCATACAGCTTCCTGTGAACAGGTACCCCCAGCACATCTGGTTCCTGGTTCAACAGCCTTAAGTGCATCAAATTTTCCGTGGAATCCACCTTTAAAGTCACACAACTTGCATCCGATACAACAGAAGAATCCAATGACCGATCAGCCACTTTCCCTTTAAGTTCCTGTGAATTTCCCAAACCACCATTCCCCTCCTTCCACTTGCTCCACGGAAAATCCACTACCTCCACCTCAGGAACACTCAAATCCTCTGACATGTCACCTTGCCTTTCCTTCTCGTCATCAATCTCAATCACTTCTTTTTCATTCTCTCTCCCAACATACCTGAAAGTTTTCATTGCAATAATTCTCGCCTCTTCTAACTTTGCTTTAAGAGTTCCATAAATATTCCCCATTTTAACAACTGAACTTTCTTCAAAACTAGAACTAGACTCAATTTTATTCTTACTTACTGAAAACCCAAATCTGTAACTCTTAACTGGGGCATGAACTTCCCTCGGAAACCTCGGTTTCGAATCTGGGTACTCAGAAATCCTCGAATTCACAGATTTTGCGGATAGGGGCCGATCAAAATCAACGGTATTTTGATTCATGGGAGTTGAAAGCCTGGGCTTCTTGGAGACGTGAGTGTACGAATGATCAAAGAAGGGCGAAAACAGAGCTGCGGATTTAAAATAATCGTCACCGCGCTTACGGTTGATGGTTAAAGCCCCCATTGTCGAAGGGTTAACCGAGACACAAGCCCTACGGGAGAAAAAAGTCGACTCATTCAATAATTCGCATTGTGTGGGCAAATTGGCATGAAATTTCGAATTCTTTATAGAATGGGTTATCTTCAGTAATTGGGGATCCTCGTAAACAAAACCCTATTCAAGAAATTATTAGGGTTTTTGAGCTTAACGATCCAGATGAACTTGATGTATGTACCGGTGATAAGCCAATTTCCTCTTACAGCCAGGACTGGGAATTCTTAAAAGGCCGATGATTACAGTTCGTAGGTACAGAAAAAAGAGTAGAAATATGGGGAAATATTGCCTATTGGAAGGAAAGAGAGAGGAGGGATGCTCTTTTGGAATGATTTCTTATTCTTTTTCTTTTAAAAAAAAACACATAAATATAGGTCATATTTTGCACGGGTGCGATTTTTATTTTTTAAAATTACTTTTCTTTAAATTTATATTTTTTATAAATTAATTTTTCATGGTAACATATATTTTTTTAAAAACTCGGATGCGTTTGGTTTATTATTTTCAAGTTGTTTTTAGTTTTCAATTTTTAATTTTGCAAAATACTGAAAACGTGTTTGATCTGAAATTTTTGAAAATGCATTTTCGAAAACAAAACTAAATTTATACATAAAATTCAAAACACATTTTTGACATTTTAAGTGTTTTTAGTGAAAATTTTAAAAATATTCAAAATGTGGGGAACAGGTGTTCTAATAAAATTTAAAAGATTAAAAATTTTAAAAAATAAAATTCTAAAAAATAAAAAATGAAAAGTAAAAATTTTGAAAAAATAAATCTAAAATTTAAAAAATATAAATTCTAAAAAATGTAATTCAAACGCTTAAGGTTTATTTACAAAAGAAATCTTAAAAAAAATATTTATATAAACATAAATAAAAATATTCTCAGTTCACGTCTTTAATTTTTATTGTTATTTTCTATTTGTTAAACTCATTTTATTATTTATTTTATTTCAGTTTTGTATTGAGAATAAATATTTTAAAATTCATCAACTTTAAAATATATTTATTAATTAATAATATATATGTTTGGCTACATTATTCCCCATTAAATTATAATTTTTTTTTATCAGCCACATATTTTTCAATAAAATATTATTATACGTAAATCCAAAAAATTTACTTCTTTTTTAAGCACACATTTTCTAAAAAATTAATATTCCTTTCAATATAATGTGAAATAATATGGGGCCAAACTGGGACATATTAACATAAAGTTGTTCTATTTTATTGAATATAAATTTAATGTAATAAAGTGTCATAAAATAAATTTTCAAAATTTCAAACCGGACGTGTTTTCTTATTTTCTGTATGGATAAATAATTTTTCAAAAACAAACCAAATATGTTTTTTACAATCTCAAAACGGTCCCTAAAAAACGGAAAATGAATTTAAACTAAAAATTGAAATACAAACCAAATGGACCCTCACTTTTCACAAAATTAATTCTCACAAATCAAAACACACAAACTAACAAAAGCTATATCGATTTTTCGTCAAAGTCGACTTCAATTTTAAATACAAATCCATAATTACTATATATTTATTATCCACATACATTTCTCTCATTATAATTTATTTAGAGCATTTCCAATAGACTCTATACTTTTAAAGAGCATAGGAGAAATTTTGGGGAACTATGTGATAATTTTTGTTAACGTGACAATTTAGTTGTAATAAATATCTCTAATCTTTGCTCTTTTTTCACATATATTTTCAATTTTTTCATCACATTCTTATCTTCAATTTTTCAAATTTATACATCTTGTCTCCATTGATAGTTTTGGTCATAAAATTTGTTAAGAGTACGTAAATAATCTTATTAGTCTCTCATATTTTAAATAAGCTAAATAATTAAAAATATAAAAGTATTTTTCAACATACACTTTAATAAAAATATTTGAACAAAAATTATCATTAGGGCAAGACATGCAAATTTCACTAATAACTAATTATAAGAATTTCACGAAACGAAATTAAAGATATAAATGCAAAAAGAATAACATTACAATTAAAACATGGTGCATATAGCTAATAAAAATTATAGTGTGAATATAATTATTTTAAATTTTTTTTATACAATCCAAAAAACAGTGCTTTAACGTGAATGCTCACATATTGAACTGTGAAATGCGCCTAAAGCTCAAAGTACCTTAAAATAATATAGCCTAAAGTTCAAAGTACCTTAAAATAATATATCAGCATCAAGAATTAATACAATTCACATGGTTCCTCATAAATACAACTTAGCATGCTGAATTTGAATGTTGGGACCAAAAAATTTCGTCGAAAGGGGTTTGGGGGAGTACAATATGAAACTTTTTTAACATAGTACTTAACAGTTGTAGGCAGCTAAACCAATCACAATCCCAACGATCTCTTGGCATACTCTTGAACCAATGCCCCAGACAGTGAGGGCCTCTCGAGCAAACTAAACGGGCTATAAACACCTTTGCCCATCCTGTAAAAGGAAAATGATGTCTGTCGGCAAATGGCGTCCCTGTTTTTAAGCCTGTCCCCAAGTCGGGACAGGTAGCACGGTTGCCGTAAAAAGTTAACAATGCGAAAATGCAGTGCATAAGATAATAAAGTAACAGACAATAAGCACTGCATTTGCGGCTTTTGAAGCACGGTTTGGCTAAGCTCAGAAAGTTCACTTATAAGTAGTATGTTCTAATAAAAATATTTCTTGTGACTGATAGGAATAAAGTGACAAAGTGAGCAACTGACCGTCATCTATTATCAACACCCTATCGCAACCTAAAACAGTCGGTGTTCTGTAAACAATAGTAATAATCGTACAATCATTTATAGAAATAAAAACGAAAGACTAATGAAAAGTGGTGGAGACCTAAAGCATCGAGTTTTTCGGGTTTTGATGATACGACCTCTTTTAACTGATAGCGTTCAAGACTCTAGAATGATACCAGACAAAATGAAGAAACATTAATCAACAAAAAGAAAGGAATTCAATGTTATGATAACGACTAAAATCTAACATGATTTGCATAACTATACTTTAGTATTTGAAGAGCTTTCTCAAACTCCCTTTCGATCAAATCCCAATACATAAATTTCAAATTCACGAGTCTTGATCATCAATTTCCCATATTCTTAGAATCAACATAACTTTGGCATGTTATTCTTCTTTTGCGTTATTTCAATGCATCAGAACGGAAATGGATTTTGAACCAACATAAAGTGTGGAAGATGAAAAACAGCAGCAAAAACCAAATACAACCTTGATATTATTTTCACATAGAGCAAATAAGTGATATGTACACATGTTGTCTCTCTTCTACAACAAACTTGCTGCAATAAAATGAATATTTTGACTTGATAGAACAGAACTCGCAATCTACAAAATACTTGTAATGCAGGATTCGATCTGATACATCGAATAGAGCCACGTAAAATTTGATTTGAAGTCCTCAATAGATAGATTCACGAGGCAAAAGTATAATTTCGCCCTAATGCCATCTGAAACAAACGAAGAATTAGCCAAGTTTAAAAAGTTCACGTAAACTGAATAAATTACTTTCTTTGACGGTATGATAGAAATTATTTTCAAATGAAGTCACTTTTTTTTCGGAAAGTGTATACACTTAGAGCTTAGACAGACATGCTCTTATACTGTATAGTTCCTTCAATACCATATTTCATTTACCTCATGAAGCATCAAATAAGTTGCACGACAGCAGCTATTCGCAAGGCCTCGTCTTGGAGAAGATCCCCGAGCTCGTCGAATAACAAAGCTGTTCGCCAACCCCATCCCTTGGGCGCTTTTGGTAGAAGTGTTCCTGTTTGTTTAAAGCTCCCAAACACCATTACTTCTCTTTTCGATGGACAGATCAACTGAAAAAATAGGAACAAACACATTGACCTCACAACAAATAATGCAATATACTTGTGGTGAATAGTTAAGAGTTAGTAAGTTCACCTGATATCTAGCGGTAACCTTCTCACGAGAATCCACACACATATGGACCTGAAATTGAGGAAAACGGGAGAGGTAGAAATTTAATGAATCATGGACAAGCATTATTAGTTCAATTTTCACAGCAAAGAAGCAGAGGGAAAAAGTCAGCAGATTTTTAGCAGTCCAAAACTCATTAGGCTTACCCGTTGAAAAGGTAAATATGAATATAAAACAGAACATCCTCTAATACGAAACACCAAAAAAAAAAAAAGAGTCCTTGTCTCAATAGGCCAAAAGAATGTTGACCTTTCTAAGTGGATCACTGATCTCTGCCTTCCTCCTGTGGAGAAACAGACCTGAGGGACAGATACTAATATGAATTACGCCATTCAAAAACAGTAACACAATTTTTGAAGACAATTTTAGTATGATTTGAAGTTTTCTGAAAGTACCAAGAGTACGGCGTCCTTGAGGATCTTCATCACTAAAAGCGTGAACACTAACCTAAATGATGCAGGAATCCAAAAATCAGAATTGTCTGATACCAATAGAAAGAAAGGATTAAAGGCTCTTCAATATCAAGAGGAAAAAAGGAAAGAAAATAGATTGGGTTAGTATTCTGGAACCTTCCACAAGGAACCAGCATAAAATACTTCTGGAGAGTGCTTAACTTGGCCATCACTGAGCCTGTGCACATCCTGAAACTCAACCCTGAAAAAAAGTGAAGGTCAAAATTATACAAGGGTTCTGTACATTGATTTCAGCAATTGATAGACATCAAGTTAGAGAAAATAGAAGCTGGGTCTACAGCATTACATCTTTCCAAGAATAACTTTCACCCACTTGGAATAAACCCTCAAGTGGTTATAAAAAGAAATTCAGCAATTTTCTTGCTGTTCTAAAACATACATTTTATCTCTCTTTCAGAGAGAAAAGTGACTAATCAAGTAAAATGATTGAAATTTACCAAGTGGCCAGTAGTTTAACCGTCAATCCACCAATCTTCTTAACCAGTTCAGAGTCCAGACATTCAGTCAAATGTACTCACCAAAATCAGTTCTTGAAATCGTAAATAATAGGTTTTCAAGAGAAGATGACTTACGCAAATCGGAAAGGAGGGAAGTGACTCAACGGTGTCTTCAGATCTAATGATATAGAACTATTAGCATTCTCCCACTCAATTCCAATGGCATGCTCAGATGAGTCCATCATTTGCACAGGAATACCACCAGTACTTTGCCCACTTACCAAGGATCCTGACAGTCTTCTTTGTTGATCTGTCTCATACTCTCGTTCCATTTGCTCCCCTAGAATGCTAGATGCGTTATTTGCTCCCTGACTGAGCCCAACCAAAGCCGTCAATCCATCACCAGCAAAGTCCCCATTGTTCTCACCTCTATTCTCTGGGTCATCATTACCAAGAGATTGCTGACTGTGCCGGTTGCCCATACCAAATGGTACACGAGAAAAGACGTAACGCGTTGGAGGCCAAGCAGCTGCAGGCACAAATGTAGTTCCACGTCCAATACCAGCTAGCCCATCATTAGGCCCCCTGACATGTACCCTTACGGGCCTAAAAGGGCCATTTCTTTCTCCTTGGGCAGAATTAGTTACATACACATGACCTACATCGTTGGATAAATTACTGTCGTCGTGCTCTTGTGTGTAGTATCCACTTGCAGTAACTCCTCGTGAATATCCAAATGGCTGTCTACATGTGCATGCCATACTCCTAAGCCAGCAATTTTTGCATGTATCTCCGCCAATTTCTTGCACCCGCTGGCTTAAGAGCATCTACAATATGCATGCAATTTACAAAGAGAAAATAAACACGAGGTATATATAGAAGATTGAAATGATGTAAATTTGAGTGTTGAAAGTTCAAGACTTGTGATGCGGACGAATCTGAAAGAAATAATTCAACAACTTTGTCAACGATATTCAATATTTCACATTACAAAAATTGTTAGGGACATTAGACATATTCCTGCATTAATCCAAATCATGAAATAAGATTGAAGCCAACTTCTTAGTTTGCAATAAACAAAATAACCACCAAGGAAGAACTTTGCCCATCATCCACTGAGCATGAACAGTTGGAAAAACATGAAGTATACGTGAATTCAGTTACGCACCTGCAACCACAAACCATCGTTCACAGCTTTGCAAGGGAAACCTATTTCTTCAAGTCGTTTTCTCACATTCAAGAGCGCCTCAAAGGACATGTTACAATATAAAAGAGAACCCCCTTCAAAAATGTTTACAAAAGCATCATAATCTTCCCTGCTCACCCCACATTGCCGTTTTAGACAAGTTTTCACCTCTCTTTGACCCACAATCCTACCACCCCATGACAGGGGCTGCATGTTGCATCTTCCCCATTCATTGGGTATCAGCACATTACAGGAAGAGTTCATTGACATGCAGTGTATTTGATCTCCTGGTGGCCAACAGTTGTTCAATTGGTAGCTTGAATCTTCATCAGATGGCCCTTCCATGGTTGCACCATTGTCCATCGATCCATTCATTCCAACACCGATTGACATATTTAGATAAGAACATGAGGTGCTAACTTCATCTGCATACACTTTGTTACTTGCTGAAGGCCGTTCAGTGTTGCTTTGGTATCTAGACTCCAAGTTTGATTGACTGCATGCTGACTTTTGCACCTGTTGCTTACAGTTGGCAACATCAGAATGGGAATCCACGACACAGTCCACAAGCTCAACCAAGATATTATGAGCAGTATACTGGCTTTCAACTTCGTCGTTTAATTTTCTTAACCCTTCAGATTCCAGCATGTCTTTAGGGCACCCATCAACCAAATGGTTTACCTTCTCTTTGGAAGAATCAGAATGAGTACTTGTTACCGCATCAGAATTTGAACTTCCTTGCTCATGGTGTCCTGTCTTGCAGAGATTACCTTTTGCAAGAAGAGTGTATAATGCCAGCTCAAACCTTTCCAAATATAAAGAAAAAAGGTTTTAAAAAATTATCATCTTCAGAATTACCAGCAGTTTTTTATAGTAAAAGAGACAAATTAAAGGCATCTGTCTTTCCTCACCGTTTCTCTTCACTAGGCACCCATAATTCATCTGAGGTGAGCAAAGCATGTAATGTTTGAGGGGAAAGTTTTGGAAGCACCTAATATTTATAAAAGGTTAGATGCAACACATGAACATCTTAATAAGGAAAAAATGTGTATATTTTGTTACCACAGCCAGAGGACAAAAGGAACAACCGCCAAAGTTCATATAAAATCACTTCCAAAATATTTTCAATACTCACCTCTTTCAATTCCCTAGCACCACTTTGACAGAGGTATCCCCAGCAAGCATTTCTAACTCGCTCTCCATGTACACCATAATCTTGGTTCTCCGCAAATACCTAAATGAGAATGGGCATGAATACATAATGAATGGATTGTGTCCAATGACTAGTGAATGCTATGATTTTTAAAATTTGAAACCTGATACGCTAAGAAGTTTGACGTCCATAATTCAGATATTATGAAATCCGTACAAATAGCGCATAAATCCTGCACAAGAAAGATATCAAAGATGTAATTTAATGGATTGGGAGCAAATTGATAGTCAAGCAAAATTCAGGACACGAGGCTCCACAATTGCTTGAACACAGAAACCTTTGAAAAGTAAAGTGATCTAGTTCATGTAGATTTTTTGGGTCAATATTTGGGTTGGAGGTAATCTTTAATTTGGTGTGACAAAAATCATTCTTGAATGCTGAACATTACCGCTAAATTATCATTAAAAATTTCCTCGAAATTAACTCTTGGCAACAAGCAAAACATCATTACTTTAGTCGTCGACAACATAACTCGTTCTCCAAACATCCTACGGAACCAAGAGATTTTTATCATTGGAATAAAATCCCAAGCCAACTGACTCAAGAATAATTGATGAAAACTCATTCCTGAGCCAATGGGGCATTAATAAATCAAAATGGCACAACTAAAGAACCCCACTATCAAACTAAAAGGACTTATGTAAGTAATATCCTCCATGATGAAGCATCTTACATTCATCAAGTTCAGAAACAGGAAAAATGAATATGAGCTAGAATTGAGAGCGGAGGAGAAGAACCCGTCCATTTCACTGGAGTGGTAAGTGCAAAAATTTCTGTTACATAGACTGAATCTATAACCAGCAATAATGATTTTAATAGGAGGTGGGTAGTTATGGTTAGCACTAAATACCTGAAGATCAAGAAAAGATGCAACAGCGAGAACACGAAATGCATTATTCTCGTTAAGCTTAGGATGGTGTCCATAGAGATATGCCAAGGCTATTGACATTGCTTCCCCATCCACATTAGTATCATCCACGTGCAAGGTCAGAACAGGAGCGTTGGCTTCTTTCCAAGGGCCCTGA
>CAIGRK010173911.1:0-13400 GCA_903798315.1 Fraxinus greggii | reverse complement strand
TGAGGTAAGCCTTCATCTTTGCAACCCCGAAGTTGTAGTTTTCTCCAGTGAAGGTCGATGGTAGTGGAGCTGAAAAATAGTTGAAGCCATTTTTCTTTCCTGTCGACTGAATATAACTAAGCTGATGGTTTTCCTTCATTTCAACGCCTCTTCTTCTTCTTCTTCTTCTTCTTCTTCCCTTCTTTCAATCCCCTTTCTAAGATCAATCAAGCTCTGATACCATGATGGNCTTTGCAACCCCGAAGTTGTAGTTTTCTCCAGTGAAGGTCGATGGTAGTGGAGCTGAAAAATAGTTGAAGCCATTTTTCTTTCCTGTCGACTGAATATAACTAAGCTGATGGTTTTCCTTCATTTCAACGCCTCTTCTTCTTCTTCTTCTTCTTCTTCTTCCCTTCTTTCAATCCCCTTTCTAAGATCAATCAAGCTCTGATACCATGATGGAATATTGATTCAAATAGTTGAGCTTACCGGATTTGGAAATTGAACTTACCGGATTGTATAATTGAACTTACCGAATTTGCACCGAGCTTACCAGTTTTATAATGTGCTTACCGTATATGCAATGTGCATACTAGATCTGCAATAAGGACTCTATTTTGTTGAGAAAACAGAGGAATTATCGGATATACACTACACTCACCGTATATGAAATACACTTACCGAATTTGCATGAAGCTCACCGGTTTTGCTAAAGAAATGCTCTATTTTAGCGAGAAGAAGAGAAAAATGAAGAAAGAAGCTTAATTTCATTCCATATTTTGCTGAATTTATAGGATTACAAAATACATGATTTCCAACACCAATCTATCAATTTGACGAAATATCTAAAATCCATTTTTACATAACTTGTAAGGTAAGAAAATGGCTACTAACTCAGGTGTTTAATCCACTTGATTTAGATGCAAAATAAAACAGCCATTTTAATCAAGAGGTGACAGCCAAAATATCAAGCTATTCACAACAGGATCAAATTCATGTTTTTGTTATACTTGAAGTTTCTTAAGAGAAATCCTATTTTTGATGGAAAGGTTGGTGGCTTTACAAAATGAGTCTATAATTGAGTAGTTGAATGTATTATTTATGAAACCAAGTCATGCAATTGTTTTCTACTTTTATAGGTTTCCTTGTTTGGTCACTCTTTAGGAAGCGTTCTATCTCACGATATACTTTGTCATCAAGAGACTTTGTCTTCCCCTTTTCGAATGGAGAGCATATACAAAACACACAATAGAAGAGGCATCTTACCTTAATAGGAATGACTTGACATCTCTCTAACATTAGGGAGATAAGAGCTATGTTGATATTAAAAGCATGGTAGGTCTTGTGGAGAAAGAAAAAACATGCAGGGAAAGGCACGGTATCAGGATCTTCTGGAAGAACCTCTAGAGGAATCTTGTAATCCAGTTGTTTCTCCATCAAAGTCAGATGAATCAACAACAACAGATGTCGGTCCCCAGCAAACAAATGATGTCTCATCATCAAATAAACATGTTGATGAACCTTCTGTTGATGGGAACCACATTGTATCCTATAAGAGTGAAGTGATGTAGGACCCAAATAACATTAAGAGTGCGCACTTGATAAAAATGGTAAGTTTTGTGACAATAAAAAGGCTGAAACAATCAAATCGTTGTGGGAAGAGCAGAAGAGGTGATATATAATTTATCCGTAATTTTAGTTCCTGATGTTTTAATTTATCTTTTTAGTCATGCACTTAAGTTTTAGATTGATTTCCTAAAAGCCAAAATCAAAGAATTTGAATCTGGATGTGCCAACAATGGTATGGATTGGGATCACTTAGTGTAAGTTTCTAAAATTGGTAATGTTTATGAATTGAGTATCTGGTATTTAATGCTACATGCTACCAGTAAAAGGGGAGAAGGCAACAATTATAGTAAATTAACCTGATCAGGAGAGAGTTCTACCTAAGCCAAGTGATTCATTGAAAAGATATACCCATAAAAAAAAACACAAAATTAAAATTCAAGATAATCTTCTACTTAATGATAATACCTTTAGTACTCTTGCTTGGTAAGCAAATCTTATTATGCAGGTTAGAAGATGAATACCTATATTACATAATTAATACTAAATATATATTTTGTACTTGCATCAGTCCTTCCCAATTCCCTGCATTTCATGAAAATGTTGATGCACGTTTAATTCAGATGGTGCTTGATGTCAGGTTGACACATTCTTTGTTGTTCGTTCTCCTCTTGGAGTGTTTCTTTCCCTTTGCAATGTTCATATAGTGTTTCTTTCCCTTTGCAATGTTCATATTGAGATTGGTAATGTTTAAAGATTATTATTTTTGTTAGAAATTAAAGACAAAACGTAGAAACCTAAGATGGGAAAACCACGGACAGAGGTGATGAATTCACTGTATCAAAAGTAAGAATTACAATATGTTGGATCCATGGACCAAACTAATAAGTTGGACAATTGGTCAATCTCAATATGTATTGTACAACACATACTTATAATCAAAGAATCCCTAAGACACAAGGAAAATATAATACAAATTAAGAGTCTAACATAAGATGAAGTCTTTTTACAATAGGTAAAATCAATAATGGATAGGAGTTCAAAAACTGCCAAATAAGTTTTTGATTTCCTCAAGACTTTTTCAAGGCATACTACTAACTCCACTAGAATTTTCAATAGAACTCGAGTTATAACCAAACCCTAACTATTTTAATACGTCTTTATTCTTATATTTTATTTCTCATTTTCTGGAGGTGGTTCCCTGAACTCCTCTAAGGTTTTTTATGAAGAAATTTTATATTATATTATATTATCAGTCTTTACAAATTTCAGTATTTATATTAAAGCATTTCCTGCTTTAAGTCGTATTGATTATATTCTCCCTTCCCTGATCAATTTATCGTCTGAAATGAAGTCAAAATTATCAATTGAAGCTCATATGACCGCAATGCATATTTAGTTGCATATGATTCTTACTTAATGTTGACCCCTATTTTCGTACCTCAACGCGGCCAACAGATTTCAAGGCCTCCCGCATCCACGAAAGCCTGATACCTGCACACTAGGACAAACGATTACCCACATGTGACTTCCTCCGATGGTAGTGGAGCCGGTCACACGTACTACGACATTCAAGTCAATTGAAGTTGTAAGTTTTTGAATGTGGGAGGTGCTTTGGACGCGAGTCTCCAATACAAAATGAGGGTCAGGTTTGGGGAGAATTCTTGATAGCAAAGAGAGCAAAATTATAGCTTATTACCTTTGGAATGACACATTGTATGAGCTTTTATAGTAGGAGATGATGGATACTAACCGCGGGATGAGAGTGTACAAGGCCTCATCTATGCGGCTGAGGTCTCTTATCAAAGGTATCAATCAATCATGGAATTTAATGTTAACACCTTTGACACAAGACATAGACTTGACCTAATTACTAGACCAGGGTAGTGGTAGTAGTGAATTGTCACATCAATCAGTTATTAATGATTGTATAAAATATCTCCTACTAAGCCCTTTGTAATATCGCCCTGCCACGAGTGCTTTTTCCTTCATATGGGGTCTACACTAACAAATGGGCTCGACTTTCCATATGGGTTCGACCTTTTCATGGGGATTCGGCAAAATGCCTCTCGAGCAAACTGACGTAGAGTGCAAGCTCGGGTTCACCTGCGATGTATGATTTCTGGAGCCTCGTCAGATGAAGCGTAACATTTACTTTCATCAGTTGTTCTCTAAAGAAGCTTTCTCGTCCAACATTTGATTGGATTGCATAGTCAGAGATACCTAGGGAGTAAATTGAGGAACTGTTGAGTAAAGGGTTTGTAAAGAAGAGTATAATTACGTGTACAGTACTTGTTCTCTTAGTGCCAAAGAATGGTGGAAAATGGCGCATTTACGTTGACAGTTAGGCCTTCAATAAGATCATAGTGAATATTCGAATTTCAATTTGGGCTTATAATAACATTCCAGAAATAGGACGATGATACGAGTAATACATTTTAAACTTGGTTTTCATATAACCCTTATAAGTAAAGAGTTATCTTGTTTTTTATTACTTTTAATTAATAAAATTTCGTGATTTAATTTTTTCATTATTTGGTAGATTATAAAATTCGTATTCTTAAGGTTTTCGCCTGAAAGAGTACATATGTATGAATTTTGATTGGTGGGACAAGTGACCCACACTGACACAATATTGGGACAAGTGAATATTTTTATATATAAGATGCCGATAAGCCATGCACGTGCAACCGTGTCCCCATGAGAAGCTGAATTTTGCAACGATCCAGTTCACGTGATCAACCGTGCCCTTGTTGAATGTCAAAACATCAAATCTTTGTTACGATTGGATCCATCGGGTACCAACTTGTTGGAAACTTCATCCCATAATCATTTTCACAACTTATATACATGCACGTCTCTTTCAAAGCACAATCAATATCTTTATATATTTATTTGTATGATTAAAATTGTTGCTTGCCAATTTGACACTTGTCTTGGAACAATTGCAATCACCAATGTTCTTTCTTTTATATATACTCTCGCTTTTATCTCCGAACATCTTGGAGGGGATTTTACATTTTTTTTGTTTTTCAACATGTGATCATAAATGTCTCCATTAATCATTATCAACTAATTTATTTACCATCTTCAACAAGAACTTCACTAATTCTTTTAGCATGTTGGCATTGAAAGGTTGACTATCTAAGATTGAAATTCAAGGTCCAATAGAACATTAAACTCAATTATGTTCAAACAAGTTGATCAATCCGTTTAAAACTCAAACGAGCCCTTAATTTTCAAGATTGGTGTTCTTAAATATGTCACAATCTTTTGTCAGGGCACTTAGACCTTCAATTTTAAGATTGATGTTCTTAATTTTCACTCAATGTTATTTCGTACGATACACAAAACATTATCTTGTTTCTACAAAAATAAAAAATAAAAATGCACATATAATAATTGACTTAAATTTCGAGAGAGGATAAGACATGACCTAATTTTCACACACAGAACTATAAATCCTTGTTGACATGTAAGAACTTTCTTTTTTTCTTATGAGAACGCGATAATGTCTTGCATCGCATATGATAAGTTCACTTTTGAGAACTTAACAAGAATAGGTAGGATTTCATGGGTTTTTCTAATCAAGTCACCATATGTGAAACCTTATAAACTACTTTAGTGACCATCATCAAATTTCTTAAAAACTTATCATTGGTGATAAGTTTGAAATTACAAACGACACAGGATTACCCTAAACAATCGACGCCAATAACCTATCATACCAACGCATTACAAGAAACAAACATTTCACTGAAAGAAAAAATGGATGTAACACACGTAGAAGATAGACCTCGCTGCTATACAAATTAATATCTACAGGCATTTTCCCCAAGACTCGGCATATGAACAATGAAACTTTTGGCGAAGACCTGGCATATATATGAATCTTGTCTAGCTCATTTATTGTAGATGAGAAGTGGACAACGACAACCAAGAGTGTGAAAACCTAGACGTAGCTAGTACACAAGTTAATTACATGTCACGAACATGGAAGACATTGGGATTCTTGACTACAATATCATACATGTAAATGGAATTGAACTTCGAAAAGTCCCTAGGTAAAGAAATAAGATCAATGGAAGAGTGCTTGTGGAATTGGAACAGGTCTGGATCACCCCCATAATACCTTTCCCAACCTAAATCCCTCAGAATCTGCTCTAGACAATTATACGATGACACCACTTGGTCTGTTGGCAAGTGCACCAACATCTTCTTTTTCGAATGCCTTCCATCACCCTGCTGCTCGGCCGCTGGATTCTCGACTAGCCTTATCACACCATTATTCTTGAATACCCAAACACCTGACATGATTTTCTTAGTAGGACTAAAATTTTAAATATATATGCTTTTGCTCCTCAACTAAGTAATGTTGGTATAGGAGGAGAAGATAAATTAAGAGCAAATGGGAATGATGGTGGAGGAAGTGAAGAGTGGGAAGGGTATATATACTTGTTATTGGGGGGCAAAAGAACAAGAGAGAAACAGTACTGTTGAAATGGGATAACGAAAAGTTGGGAAATGATAGGCTTGTTTAACTTTGTGCAGAATCTAGATATTGTGGGATCCATTTGGGTGTGATTTAGGGTACAGGAACCATAGGGGGGGATACGTCAGGAGAATCTACTGTTTGATGTGGGGCTTTTCTTCTTTTTAATAACTCACTGTCGTCTTCACAGGAGAATCTTCAGCAGCCACGACATGAGGAACATATTATCTATTTGGTTGAGACTTGAGAGATTGGCTTAATGAAATTTCATTAGCTGTAACTGATAAGATTAAAATCAATAACCTCACTCTTGAAAATGTTAATACACAACCTGCCCATAACATAATACATATGTTTGGAAAAAATTGTAGGCGTACGTACGTCAAGTTTTGTGTATATACAATGAGATGGATGATCCCAGACCACAGGATCCTGATAAGAAGAAATCTAAAATTGATTTGAACCTAAAATGGTGTTTCCACAGGACCACCCAACCTTACAGCTAGTAGTTTTAAGGTCTTTTCTTTTCTTCCACTGTACTTTTTTGTTCTTGACTTGTTATAAAAAAAATGCTCACATGTCATCACATGGATACTGAATGGCCTAATGGTCCTAACCTCAATCCACAGCAGGCAGTGCACCCAACTTTAGGATCTGTCTTTTCCAATCCACATCATTTGATATTTTTGTC
Source organism: Fraxinus greggii (assembly GCA_903798315.1). Classification (NCBI taxonomy): domain Eukaryota; kingdom Viridiplantae; phylum Streptophyta; class Magnoliopsida; order Lamiales; family Oleaceae; genus Fraxinus; species Fraxinus greggii. The sequence continues at coordinate 6,672 of CAIGRK010173911.1, read as the reverse complement.
AAAATCTGCACCTCACCACCTTGTACTTCATTATCTTGTTTCAACCGCATTAATTTCCAATCAACATTAAGCTGATTAATATGAATACTGAATAGTATTCATTAATTTTCATTCAAAAAATAGCCTGTACTATCAACCATATAACATGATACATATGTTGGAGGTGAGTTATGTCGAATAAAAAAAGATGTAGTAAATTGATATTAGATGGTATCAATAATTGTCTACAATTCCCAACAATGTGAAGACTACTCAATGGGAACTCTACTTAGGGTGCCCCATGCTAAGTCGTCTATCACTACAAGACCTCTACTTGCATGCTAGGTCGTCTACTGTTACGAGGCTATCTACATCCACGCTGGGATATCGACCACTATGAGGCCATCTACATTCATACTAAGTCATCTACCATTATGAGGCCATCTACCATTAAAGGCCCTCTAATTGAATGATAGGCCCTCTACTGCTATGAGGCCCTCTATATCAACGCTAACTTGTTGGCCACTATGAGGCCATCTTCATTCATACTAAGCCGTCTACTATTATGAGGATGTCTATCACTACAAGGCTATCTACTTGCATACTAGGCGGTCATCTACTGCTACGAAGCCCTTTACGTTCACGCAGGCTGTCAACCACTATGAGACCCTCTACATTCATACTAGGTCGTCTACCATTATGAGGTCGTCTACCACTACAAAGCCCTCTACATTCATTCTAAGCTATCTACCACTACAAAGCTCTCTATTTGCATGCCAGGTCGTCTACTACTACAAAGCCCTCCACTTGGGTAATGTTTATCTAACGACCGAGGTTAGTCTTAATTGACTATAAAAGGATGGCTTGGCCATTTGTTACACCTTTTACTTTTGCGAAAAAAACCTTCAAGCAATCCAAAATTCTTGGTATTTCTGTGACAACTTTAACACACTTTCTGTCGATCGTTCAGACTTCTATTTTCTTTGATCTGTTTGATATTTGTGTAAGAGAATACCATTTTTCGTTAGTTCGTTTTACTTAAAAATTCAGTAGATGGCCTCTTTCTCGAAACCAAACACCAAAGGGGTTTCTCTTGGGAAAGCTGACATAGCGATTATATGCGTCGAGACTGGTTGCCTCCAGTATTTCCTATTGAGAGGATTATGGCGGCATTGGGGGTTCCCATATTGCCTCGATGATGCAGGAGGGTCTAATAGATTATGATATAAGATGGGGGACTTTCTTGTGGCCGACCTGCATAGAAAAGAACGAACTAGAAACATTTAGGGAGCGTTATAGGATCCCCAATACAATAGAGATATTTATTCCAACCCTCGATGAACGAGTTTGTTTCCCTAGGAAAGAGTGTGTGGATATGGGTAAGGCAATTCTTAGTTCTAGGATGAGGTTGTCTTTACACCCATTCTTTAAATATATACTTAGGTAGTACAATCTAGCTCATACCCAACTTCTTGCAAATACATGGATTCATTTGGCATAGATCTTTCTTCTTTGGAAGGAGGTCACTCTTAGCGAGAATATGTCTCCCCACGTATTTCAAAGCCTCTTCCAGTCCCGAACTTCTAGTGAGGGGAGGGGGGATTTTAAGGGATGGTGTTGTATGTACTCATGGGACTTGCATTCGCCTCTTCACGAGAGTTTGGCCAAATTGCATCTTGAGCAGAGTGACATGGAGTACGAGCCCAGGTTTGCCTACCATGTAGAATTTATGAAGTCTCATCAAACGAGGCATAACAATATCCATACTTATTCACCATAATACCCCATACTCAATAATGTTTACTTCTTATAACTTTATTCCTACGGTCTAATTCGGTGCTCCAAATGCAACCTTATAATGCTGTACTATGTATTTTGAAGATGAACGATGCATGTGAACGTGATCGATCGAGTACCTACAGCCAAGTTTGATTAAGTTAATTTAATGAGAGTTAATATTCATCCATTATTACTTGTAAATTCCTCAAATTGACCTTTTTTTTGGGCTTTAATAGTTGTGATATACACTAGCATTAAAAAAAATAAAAAAAAAATAAATTGTTCTTGCCGTCAATGTCCTAAAAGGTGGTATAAAGTTAAAAATTTTGAATTGACCCATCACGCCATAAAGTCTTGTGTGAGTCAGTTTGGACCTAAATTCCAATGGATGCATAAAGAAGAACATGAAGAAGCAATAAAGCTGATTCTCGGATAAAAATAGAGGCAAACGTGCACACATCCCTATCTATGTATCGACTTCAATTTCCATTTCTCTATCCTTACGTGGAATGTGATAAAGATCAACAAAGTCGAGAAGATGGAACATTCGACCAGTCATGAGATTCTTAAGAGTTCGATAAAAATGTGCCAATAACTAAACGTAAGGGCAAGATAGCGTATTGTAATGGGGCTGTTCTGATCAACCCTCGCAAAGACTATTCAAGCTACATTCACTTTTATTCGCAAAAACTCCTCCATGATCATGGTATAAGCAGCAGCCTGTATAGAAATTGTGAAGTAGTAACTCGTAAACAAAACATATAAAAATACTGATGGAGATTGATCTTCATAGGGTAATTGATTACAAAACGATATAAGCAGAGGATTTCTAATCTGTAAATCAGCATTTTTCTGACAGCCTAGCTACGAGCTAATACATTGATATGCATTCATTCTTCATTCCAAACTAAGCAACTAAGATTCTACTTGGTATAAATATTTTTTAATAACTGCAGAAGCAACAAAATCTCTATTTCGTAGGAAGAATTTGTTGGTTCTGTACAGTCTGGTTCCAAAATGATAGATAGACCATCTAAACAAAAAGAAAAGCTTAAGACGGTGCACCAAGATAAGATGCAAGACGCAATATGTCACTGAATACTCCACCAGCAGTAACTTCAGCCCCAGCACCAGGACCCCGCACAATAAGAGGTTGCTTTTCATACCTTTGTGTAGTGAATGCAATTATATTATCTGATCCAGAAAGTTGTGCAAATGGGTGATCCTTTTTGTATCTTCGCAGTTCTACAGTTCCTTTTTGATTGACAACATCCACTACGCCAACGTATCTCAACACCTTCACATATTTTATGCTTATAAGATAATGAAACTTATTTAACAGCAATGACATAAAGCTTTATATCCTACTCAAAAGTTCCAGTTCGGTATTGAGGACTAGAGATACTCACTTCCCCAGCAGCTTCAGCTTCCTGCCTTCTCCCTTCCATGTTTTGATCGTATCGAGGCAGCAGCAGCATAAACTCCTCAGCCGAACAACTAGCCTGAAATAAACCATCAGAAAACATCATCACAGATGAAGTGGTGCTTCCATTAAATAAACAACAAAATGCTTGCCTTTAATGGTTCTGGCACAAGGCTCTGGACAGGAATGTCTGATAGTTCTAGCTTTAATCCAGATTCTCTAGCAAGAATTATGACCTGCACAACTTAAATCACTAAATTAGAAAAAATATTTAACTGCAAGTGCATTTTTAGTACATAGTTTGGTGGCAAACAGTGCAGTTGCTGGCACTTGATTAGTTCAAATCACGGCAAGCACTTGATTAGTTCAGTTTGTTGAGGATGAATTTTTACAAGCCATGTGAAGTACTAGATGAAATTTGATGTTCTATAGGATAGCTGGATGTCTAGAATCCAAAACCAGAAGTCACTTCCTGCGATTTGGCAATTGCAAAGGCATGTGGCTATTAAAATGTCTCATGTTTCTGGAGGAATCTCAAAGCATACATCTAGCTGACAGTCGTACGGCTCAGGACATATATTCACATTGTTCAATGGCTTTCCATAGTACTGGATACTACAGAACCAGACATGAGGTAAATGACACAGCAAAATAAAAATTAACTGTTATACCTTTCTTGCAACATCCGTTCCAGATAAATCATCTCTAGGATCTGGTTCAGTGTAACCTGCTTCTTTAGCTTCCTTCACTGCCTCACTAAATGCCCGAGTGCCCACGAAGTTATTAAATATATAACTTAGGGTTCCACTGCATGAGCATATTATCACGTGAAGTGAGTGAAATGAAACTTCATGGCATGCAGAAGCATTTTAATTGTTGCTAGTGCACATAGCAGTGTGACCAACATTGAAATGCCTCCAAAACGTTTGTATAGTAGTAATTTGAAATCGATTAATGTATCAGGCATCACTCACCTGAAAATGCCCTCAATTTGCAATATTTTGTCCCCAGTTTCGAGCAGACCTTGCAAAGTGCTAATGATTGGTAAACCGGCTCCAACTGTTGCTTCATAGAAGTAATGTGTATAGGATTGTCGTTGAAGAGCTCTCAACTTCAAATACTGGATTCAGTCCCAAAAAGGGAATAAAACCAAAATGGAATCACATTTGTTTACAAGAAAAGAGGAAAAATGAACGCTCTCGAAAAAAGGGGTACACTGCTAAATATCGAAAGAAAGAAACAGAGTGCAGTTCGCTCGCATTACGGAACACACACACACAGAGAGAGAGAGAGAGAGAGAGAGAGAGAGAGAGAGAGAGAGAGAGAGAGAGAGAGAGATGCAATGCAACCAGAACAGGACAGGCAGATGATCTAATATATAAACTAAGCTTACCAAAAATCAGCTATTTTTACTACAACAAGCCAAATTATGTGAATAGATAGTTACCTGCTCAAGTGGTCCTGAATTGGCTTTCTTATTTGGGGTGATTATGTGTAAGCCTCGACGCAACCAATCATGGTAATAGCTGGCAACATACGAGTCTGCTGTACAATCTACCAAGACAGTATTTGGGATGGAATGATTCCCATGCACACGTTGAACAAATTTATGCATGTCAGCTTTTTCTCCATTTTCCCTCAGAAGATCTCTCCATATCGATAAATCAATACCCCTAAAATCATCAACGCCAACGTTTTAGGGCCAAACATATCAGAGATGATGCATATCTAACTGAGTGGACATATATACAAGCTATAGAACAAAATGCAAAAACATAAGAAACGCTGTTTGGCATTTAAGTAGAGAGACGGAAGTAGCTCAAAGGATGGGAAACCACGAGAGAATAAAATCTACAATATAACAACTGTTGAAGGGGGCAAGGACATAAAGTTCAGATTCGAATTGAACTTCAGTTTATTATACCCTCTGAAAGAGAAATGTGCCTGATGGATGCATTAGAAGATGCAGTCTAGGGGAACTTATTGGATAAGGGACTCAAGCCTTAATTTGACTGTCCTTATTTGGAAGTCGTACTTAAACATATAATACTCGAAATAATGCTATCAATTCCCCAAATAGACAACATAAATTTCTGTCTGTAAGGTCAACCTTAAGCTGAAAAGATATATCTCTTTTAACAAATCAATCTTCTATATATCACACGACAGTGGGTTATTTAATTCTTTTATAAGTACTTGAAATAGATGGAAGCTATTTACTTTCATCAGGGGACATGTTTAATGTAGATATTGGTAATAAAATGTAGAAAATCAAATAAAACAATCTTCCTTGAAATCTTGTAACTTACACATCACTCAAGAGCATTGTCCTTGATCCAGTGATACCCATCACACGCATATCAATGTTAAAATTTTCCTTGAGGACTGCTGCCTGCATAGGATTGAAAAGGCAGCTTGAACTGCAGATGTGAATAGATTGTACACAGGAGCTTCTAAATTCATAAATTTGAAAAAACAAACTCACAATGAAGAAAAACTGCAAAGAGAGATGACTTAAACCCATCAAAAATAATTCAAAAAAATTGTGAATCAAGGAATTGTAGCACAACTATCCATTAGTCTTGGCAATACAGATTAAAATTGATATTAACAAGAACGAATAAAAGAACACAAATTACTAATGTGAAAATTCCAGTAGAGATGATACTGGCAGAAAGCAATTCCTGTCATATACCTATCGTGTTTTCATGTGAATCAGATAACTGAATTATACCTGTCCTTTTATCATAGCTATGACTCCCTAACTTTAAAAAGCTAGACATGTCAAATGGAATGGATTTTGTATATGGATGGTTCAATGTCACGACAGGATAGAAAATATTTTGGTGCCAAATCAGGTAAATGGTGTAGTAGGTGTGTCAAATTGGACTTCACATAGTTATCTACAATGTTCCAACAGGATAGAAAATATTTTAGTACCATAATCAGGTAAATGGTGTAGTAGGTGTGTCAAATTGGACTTCACATAGTCGTCTATATCCAATCCACATTTCAAACTGGACAAATATTTGAAGTTTCAAGTTTGCACTTTATCAAATAACACGAATTCCTAAGATATTATAGCAACAAGGAATGATATAATGAAAAGCAATTCTTAAGAGAATCAATTTGCAAATACATTTGGAAGAAGTATGACGGACCCCAAAAGAAGGAAAAGTCGAAAGCGTTGGTGGAAAGCTATGAAGCATGAACACTCTTCAATCTGTGTTAGACACGTCAAATGGAATGAACTTGGATATTTGTAAACCACACGGTCAAGGACAGACTTTTCATTAATTTCTAATTTGCAACAGCTGAGGAAATGGGTATGAAATTTGCATCTCTTTGGTTTAGTAGTGGATACGTTGGTTATTTGCAGATATGGGTGTTCCTTCTTCCTCTCTAACCCGTATTGAGATTGACTATTATCTGATTTCTCCTTCAAGTCTTGGTGATTGTTTGGTTAAATTGGTGGATGATGATTTTTCATT
>CAIGRK010173906.1:0-12897 GCA_903798315.1 Fraxinus greggii | reverse complement strand
TTTTTCTCGTTTTTGTTAAAAAGAATTATAGATCCATTTAAGATCGTAAAATTTTCATATACCTATGTCAAAATAAGATTTAAAAATTAAACTAATGTACTAATTTAATCGAAGCGAATTTAAAAATACGTAAATATACTTACAGATTTCACTGATGGCTGTAAATAATATTTCCTTGTTAAGTGTTTGATAAATTATCTGTTTTCAAGTTTGAAACAGATGAAAAAGAAACAATTTTTATCTGTGTTGGAGTAAATAGATAAAGAAAGTGACTTGGTTTTGAACTTTTAATTGGGAATGTTTGAAATTCTTTGTAACTTGAAAATGGTATTATTATCTCTTAAATAATATCATATTTTTGTAATTGTATAATATTTTAAAGATGGTTTTGTCTTTTACGCATATTTAATCATTCTGGTGAATGTTAAATATTTTTGGTATGACAAATTTGAAAAGTACCCCCAATAAAAAGGGATATCGGGAACTGATAAACGATGGCATTGATTGTGTGGCTGCCTTTGGTTCTTCAACTTTCATGTCCATTTGGGCATCATTTTAAGAAGAGGCAGTGGGCTACGATTTCCAACTCAAAGAGAAATTCAAGAATATTAGGCTTTCCCAGGGCTGAAATGGCAGCTGATAGTGAGCCATCCAAAGTGATTGACTCACATTTGCATGTTTGGGCATCACCTCAAGAGGTAAATATATAAACATAATTATGAATATGAGATTGTATAAATTTTCTTAGTATTTTTGGCTTTGATTATTAGGCTGCCGAGAATTACCCCTACTTTCCTGGCCAAGAACCCACTTTACCAGGTCATGTCGAGTACTTGCTTGAGGTATGTTGTAAATTATAACTTTTTTATGTGGAAGATAAGTTCATATGAAATGCTTAATTGTGACGAATTTCCTGTGATAATTTAAGTTTCTTATGTTGGATATGCCCATGGTGTTATTATGATTTGTAATTTACTGATCAAGATTTATTGTTCTGATTGTTTTTGCTTGATAGTATGATTCTTGAATTTTCTCCCACTTTTTCTTGGCGGTGATGGCCTGGTGAATTAGTTGATTGAGAATAACTCTGTTCTTAAAACATGAATCCTAGAAATTCTGAATTTTTCTTTCCAGTATGTATCTATTTATGTAGGGGAAATTTGATATGAGAAATATCATTTATACTGAAAAAAGACGTGAATTATTGCAATTGAATGATATCTTAGCATTTTCTGCAGTGCATGGAAGAAGCTGATGTAGATGGTGCACTCATAGTACAGCCCATCAATTATAAGTTTGATCATTCTTATGTAACAAGGTTAGTTGCTTATGGCTACTTAGATAAACTTCCATGAATACTATGGTTACGGTCGTGAAAAATCTAAAGTAATATCTAACACGATATATCATAATAGCACGTCTCATCATCTCTGTCGAATTAGTTGCGGTATCGAAGAGCTATTTGATATATATAATTTTGTTATTTGGGAATAGAATGTCTAATCTTGAGAATATCTTAACAGTGTGTTGAAGAAACATCCATCCAAATTTGTTGGTTGTTGCCTTGCAAATCCTGCAGAAGATGGAAGCGGCATCAAACAGCTTGAAAATCTCATTTTGAAGGTTTGAAGAATCTTGAAGCATCATATATCAGTGTTTTGTCATAAACAGATCGTGTTAACATAGAACTGTAATCAATGCTAGGATGGGTACCGTGCTGTTCGCTTCAATCCATACTTATGGCCACCTGGGCAGCCGGTACGAATATTCACGAAGTAACCTTTCAGCTGTCTTTTACAACTCCAAATTTATTTATGTTTTGATTTTTAAAACATTTTGCACGTTTAAGAAAGGCAAGAGTAGTGTGTATTTTTCATTTGGGATTTTTAGGGAAAAAATCATCTCGTATTACTCCAATTCCTTGAAAAGATATAGAGTCTGATAAAATGAAAGTTAAAGAGGGTGCTTATGATCATTGTGCTCTTTATTTTGATATCAGAGGCCAGGGGCCCGTACCCTACACCAATACTGATGAGAATTTGACTTCACGAGAAATTGAAGAAAAAACCCATCAAATTGGCCTATTTCTTATACGACTAATGAAGGTTTGAAAAATGGAAACAAGGAATGAAGAATGAACGTGTTTTTTCCCCCAAGTTTGCCTTTTGGGTTTGAGTAGGTGGCAGCATTTTCTTGTGGCTTCTAATTGTTATTTGCATACAGATCTACCATGTTCGAGAGAATTTGGTTTTATGCTCTAATCTTGATCAAATACTTGTCTATTGTATATGCCTTAAAAATCTTGTTCCACCCACATTAATTGAAGGTGCAAGAAGAAGATAAAATATATTGACACTAATGGTGAACTAATTATTTTCAGTGATCTATTCAGATGACTAATGAAGTTGGGAAAGCAATGTTCTCCAAAGCCGGAGAGCTTGGGGCACCTGTTGGTTTCATGTGCACGAAGGTATTTACTCTTGTAACTACAGGCAGTATTATATTCTGATGAAGGTATCGTCATTTCATGTATGAAATATTTATGGAACACGCTGCTACATATTCATTATTCATGGCACTACTTAACTGGATCCGCTGATATGGAAATTCTCATCTCCAGGGTCTTAATATGCATCCAGAAATTGAACAACTCTGTGAAGAATTTCCTTCAACAGTTGTTCTGCTCGATCATGTTGCCTTCTGTAAACCCCCAACGTAAGCTGCCAATAAATAAAATATTTCAAAAGAAGAGTGCGTATTAGATAATGATATTCAGTTTTTATGTGTTTTATACTGCAGAAATGATGAGGAACGACAAGTCTTCAATGAACTGTTGAAGCTCTCCAGATTTCCACAGGTAAACTTTTGCTGGATATCTTAACATGCTTTTTTTATACCTTGGATATGTCGACTCCAAATATTTTTCACCACTCTTTGTAATTCTATACTTATCAATAGATGAAAAGTTGTTGTGACAGGTTTATGTAAAATTCAGCGCCCTATTTAGAGTGTCTAGAAATCAATATCCATTTGAAGATCTATCCGAACTTCTTTCGAAGGTAGTGTCCAGCTATGGTGCCAACCGTGTGATGTGGGGAAGGTAACACAGTAATCCATGGAATTATTTTGCCCGTAGAAGAGATTTGAACAATCTTGGAAACTCGGAATAAAAGATTACGGTCTGAAGGTTTCTATTTTTCAACTTTTTGCAGTGACTTCCCTTATGTAGTTCCTGAGTGTGGCTATAAAGGAGCAAAAGAAGCAGTATGCCACCTCGCCCAACAAGTGCATTTATCGTCGTCGGAATTGGAATGGATCATGGGTAAAACGGTGAACCAAATCTTTGACAAGCAGTTTTTCTCTTCGTAGATGTTAATTGAAGTTGGCATTACTTATTTAATAATGAACTCGTTGTAAGGAAATGTATCCTTTCTAAAGCCCCGTTTGATTGCATGGATTTTACATATTCCATTTTCCATCTTTTGTAGTGTTTGATGTCCAAAATTCTCCATGCCAATTGTGGAAATAGTTTTCACCTCACGCGCCATTTTCCAGGCATGAAGTGAAAAAAGGTGGGAAAATCGAATTCTCACTTCTGTAGTTTTTTTTTTTTGGGACAATGGAAACAAATTTCATAACCAATTGTGAAAAAAAAAATCACTTTAATGGACAATTTTCATGTAAAACAAAGCTAAACGAACATAAAAAGATCCAAAATTTTAAAATTTTAGGGGTGGAAAATTATGTCAATCAAACAAATTTAATTAACAATTCCATGCAAAACATTTTCCAGGCAATTATTTTCCCTGAAATTCATTTTCTTTCTACCCATTTTCCACCATTGCAATCAAACGGACNATAACCAATTGTGAAAAAAAAAATCACTTTAATGGACAATTTTTACGTAAAACAAAACCAAACGAATACTAAACTTCGATGAAAAATGATTTTTTAGGAAATTTTATTTTTTTCGCCTTTTTTTTTGCTTCGTGGGAATAGAAATAAATTTTATAACCAATTGTGGAAAAAATTATCACTTTAATGGACAATTTTCATGTAAAATAAAGCTAAACAAACACAAAAAGATCCAAAATTTTAAAATATTTTGGGTGAAAAATTATACCAATCACGCATACTTAATTAACAATTCTCTGAAAAACAAGTTCCAAGCAATTATTTTTTCTGGAATTCATTTTCTTTCCACTCATTTTCCACCATTGCAATCAAATGGACCTTAAGTTCTAAATGTCTACTTTGCAGTAAACATGAACTGAAAAGATTTGAATCGGGTCTTATTGAACAAGCGTTTGAGCTAGAGAAACAACATACATACTTCCATGAAATATGTGTACCCTGTTTTTAACCTCCTCAGTGGTAATCTTGATACATACAAGACGCGTGGAACTGAGCATGTACTATGTACTGGAAAACCATGTAGAACATGAAATCTCAGTTTCTTGGACGACCATCAATCGTGGGCTTAACCCGTACGTGATCACATTGATGTTATCCACCACCCAACAAAAGGTGTGGGCAACTCCAAATATTTAAGAGTTAAGAAAGATAAATATTAAATTATTATTATTCAGAATTTAAAAAATAAATAAATTGAGCGACAACTGATTTGGCGTAATTCCATTATTCTTTGTTGATTTGTTAATTGTATAAAAAATGTCTATACAAAATCGTTGAACAAACCAAAACCGGGGGAAAAAAAGGGCAAAAAAATTCTGTTTTTAACTCCCCTTGCATCCTTATCAATGATATACAACTGGGTGCCACAAAAACTACAATAAAAGAATTAACTAGCTAAAAAAATATACAAACAGAAACCTCTACAACAAATGATGGTGACAGGAGAGATTAATCTTCTATACGCTGTATCTCACCCATCAGGATCCGATTGCTAGTGACTTTGAATCCTAGAAGAGCAGGATCAATTTGTCTACCTTTCTTCCCCTTCTTTTTGCTGTTTTTTGCCCCCATTGTCATGTCTGATGACTCAGAGGCTCCGGCTGCTGGTGCATTACTTTCTTGAGGAGCTGGTTTCTTAGCATTGCTTTTAAGCATGTCACTGAATGATGTCTCCAGGACATCAGCATCACCACAAGAATTAGTCCGTTGAAACTGCATGGCCTTCTTGCCAGATGACAGACTCTCAGAATTTCCTGGATTCCCACCAGTTTCTCCTCTCATCCCTGAAAGTAAGAAAAAAATGAAGTGAATAATTAGAGATGAACAAAAACGAGAAATATTAAAGATGTCAATTCTTCTGTTACACAAAACAACCATGAGATTAACTAATTCTCCGGGAATCAATGGCACCATCCACCTGATAACTTACATGATAGCCAAATATGTGGACCGTGGACCATTTAACTTATCTACGTAGCAAAGCACAACAAATCAACTCACACTCCCCCACAAGGGAGTTGACTCCCAACTCACCCACCGATTAGATAATGGAAGGAACTAACATGTGCTATTGAGTGCCATATTACAATGATAAATAAAAAATAGAAGACGGAAAATTGACAACACCCTTTCCTACCGTCAGAAGGTATAGCATTTGGAATGTGTTTTCCTCCAGTGACTGAATCAGCAGTCAGCTCAGACAACCCTCCCTGAGCAGATGCAGCACGTGAGACAGGTGGACGTCTCAGCAAGATGTTTTCCGGCATTTTTGATGTGGTGGATTGCAACCTACTCATAATAACAAGTGTAAGAAATGCTGTATTAAAAGATATATAGAGAAGATAACAAAATATAATAGTAAAAACAGTAACAGCAAGAAATATTAACAAAAATTCAGCGACTACAACAGATTAATTTGAATGCGGAAATATCTACAGCTACCTTCATGATTTCCAACGAAACATGTCACGTGTTAAAATTCAAGAACCTAGAAAAAGCCCAGATATAAAAAATTAGTGGGACTATAGTTCCCACCTAGACAATAATCTATAAACTACATTAAACATTAAATCCCAAATAAAGTCCAACAGTGGGAATTACAGTTCCTAGAAAACAATATAAGATTTCACCAAAATAAATTTTCCATGGAACTTTAACTAAGCCGCAAAGAATTCAATTAATGACTACTCTAACCATAGCAGTAAGAGCAACCAAGCTTGTTCTTACCTATCCTTAGCAGCCTCCCCCGAAAAAGAATTGGCTGAATGAAACCCTGGCCACAGTTCAGAAATTTAGTCTATCACATTTAGGAAGGGAAAAACTAAAAGGGAAAGCGACCAAGAACAGAAAGTTACCAGTAGAGCGAAGTGAAGTATGCCGACTAAGTAAATTAACAGGCACTTCCCCACTATCTATAGCTGCCAGGCCAACCCGCTCAACTAGGCCAGCTTGAGACATTGAAGCTGATTCCTGAATATGGTGCACCATCTTCACTAATGAGTACTTAGGTGATGTCCTCCATATTCAATAAATTTACAAAGAAAAACAATATTTCGTGCTAGAGTTGTTGTAGATTACCTGAGAGCTTTCATCAATTCCAGGAATGAAATATTCTCCAGATTTTGATCTGTAAGGCAATCCACCTTGTTCCAGAACACTGGTCATTCCATCAGCTAGTTGATCCTGAGGTAGTCCGCCTGAATCAGAACCATAAGACCCAATGGCAAAGGAGTGGGTGGTACCTGCTTCCTGATCTGAGAGAGAAGTAATTGTATGATTTGTAGCACCTGTCCCAGAAGAAGGCCTTCTCTCATGGGATACTTCATTGGTCGCATCAAAGGGTTCACCTGACTGATAGCCCGATTTCTGATGCAGTAATTCCATGAGCAGCCGCTTTGAATTGTCATCATTTAATCCAGATGACATCCATAAACTTGGATCTTCTGTTGTCCTGTTGACATCCAATTCCCTCTTGTGCCTCTCATTATCATGATGTAGTTGCTGGATTCTTGATTCAATCAAGTCATTGGATAACTGACTATGATTCTCAGACCAGTGACCCTCAGTGGTGTCCAAGTGCGGAACATGAAATTGTTTGCGAATTGAAGGTTGGTGTGAATGCTGAGAGTAGACCCCTGATGAGAATCTACCGCCTTGACCACCTGGATTCAGTAGTGTAATCTGCTCCTGCATTTCTAAACCATGAGGTCGGGCCATGGAATTAATAGCATCTAGGTTTAAGCCAGCAGCACCATCAGGTAGTGACATTGAGCGTTCAAACGGCAGCATGCCATGGTCATAAGTTCCTAGTTGGAGCCTATCTTGTAATGAAGCTTGTCGTTCAAGATGGCCGAGTTGCCCCTCAGCAGATGCTCTTTGTTGCTGATAAAGGTCTAATGAGCTGAATCCAGCAGAGCCAGCTCGATGAGTAATGGCAGGATTTCTAAGGAACTGACTGGCTTCATCAAGAGGCCACCCATGACTAACTTGCCTGCCTTCTTCCATTTCCAAACGCTGCCTGAGCCCCAGTGGCAGAGATCTTCCCTGCAGCTGCTCCAGCTGATCCAGGGTATGAATCTGCCTATGATTTCCACTAGATAACAGCTCCGATAAATCATTGGGATGCCCTTGGTGGGGCATTTGCCCAAAGTTTGCGTGTATGAGTTGCTCCAGGGATGAGTCAACATGCCTTGGTGGAAAATGGGAACGCTGTTGCATATCACTGAAAATTTGCTGCTTCAATATTGCCTGTTCAAGAGCACTGTCCGACCTAAGAGCATCTATAGGCGACTGCCCTCGGCCAGAGTCCTGAAGTGGATTCTGCAGTAGCTGTTCAAAAAGAACCTTTCTGGCCAGGGACTGTTGTTGCTCTTTAAATAACATTTGCTGTTGATGGAACTGTAGTTGCTGCTGTTGTTGAAGCTGCAATTGCCTCTGCTGCTGCAACTGAAGGGCCAAAAACTGCTCAAGATCTTGCCCCATTTGATTGGCTAATTGTTTGTGTTGTATCACATTCTGACTTGGCACTCGTTCTAACATCGCCTCATTCAGCTGTGCATCATGGACAGGCATCAAATTATGTTGATGATGATGATGCTGTTGATGCTGCAGTTGGTTGGACAATAGCTTGTCCTCTAAATTAAAGCGGCTATAGTCTTGGTCCATGCGCTGGCGAGCCTCCAAGACATCTTGAAATAAATTGGGATCAGAAAGAGTATTTCTACCATAAACATCCGGCCATGTCTCTGTGGCACGAGTTGAATCGGCCATTGATGTCTGACCATTCTTAGCATAAGTACTTTCAAGCTCAGACCACAACAACCCAAGAGGATGCAACTTATTATCTTTCTGACTTGAGATCCCAGAGTCTTTCAGTTCAGTAGGAAGAGCCGGCTGGTTACCAAAATTGCCAGAAGTTTCACCAAACTCCCTAAAAATTTTCCCAGAAGGATTGCCACCACTTCCAGGTCTGGTGGGAAAAACAATTTCTGCTATAGTGGAAAGAACAGTGAAGAGGATTAGATAAACTTGCAACTTACTTGGTAGTCAGAATTAACAAACACAAATTTAAGTAAACAAACCTTCATCTTGGGCAGCAAAATCATGGAAATTTCCCGGGGAATACAACCTTAGTGATGGATGACTATGATGTTCAGGTACTTCTGACTCACCATGCTGTAATGAGGAAGAAGCAAAATCAGACAACTGCAAACTCGGACCATCTAATGCAGTAGAGGAAACAGATTCATAAACAGGAGCAGATGCAGAAGCTTGTAAACCAACCTCAGATTTCCCCACCAATGCAGATTTTTCCATATCAGAACTTAAATCAGTAATGGTATCATATCCATGTTTATATTTCAAATGTGGCATAATGTCACCCAATTCCTGGAAGGATGCATCATCAGGAGCATCTTCCAAGCGAACAGGCAAATCAGTCCCAAAAAATCCTTGTTCAAACCATGAAATGATGTCCACTCCAAGGAAAGGTCCCTGTATAGCTCCTTGTGGATCACAATAGTATAAACTTAATTCCTCAGGAAGGATTCTCCTTTCTAACTGATTTCCAGAAGTTCTGCTGCCAAATTTATGCAGTAGACTGCCATCCCAATACTGATCGGAAGATGGAGTAACAAATAGGGAATTCGAAACGTCAGGCATTTTATTCATGGAAGCATCCAATAATGTAGCAGATGAATCTCGGTCAAACAGTGAGAGTTTGTTCACAGTAGAATCTGCAACTTTGAGCTGCGAACCATCAGATTGACTACCATTAAAAGCCTGTAAGCCACCGATATCGACATTTCTTCCAATTGACTCAGAAACTTCACATTTCCCATCATCGTTAACAGTTCCCTCTGAAGCAAGGTAAAAATATTTTCTTTCACTCGTCATCAATACAAAACTCTTTCCGAGTAATATAAAAACTATAACTCGCATATCTTACAAACCTGATTTAAGTAAGTTGTTGTAAAAGATGTCATCCACGCTAGCATCATGCATATTATCCTGCATAGCTTTTGAGGAGTCATCTGACATCTCTTCTGTAATATCTGCAGGGAAGACCTGTTTTGCACTGACGGAGTCCACGTTTTCCACTACTCGAAACAACGAAACATATGCAGTTAGCGAGAGCAAGAATCAAATACCACCAAAGAAAATAAAATAGAAAGAAGGAAAGATGGAAAAAGATGTTGAGAATTTGAATGTGTAACTAACGAGGCGTCAAACAGTAGATCACCTGAAATATTATCCGATAATCCACCCTTCCTTAGTGAATTGTATGATACCCCACTGCCTCTTATTTTACCTTTCCATATGTCGTTCATGATGGACTGTAAAAACTAATAAGTTTGTCAGAGTGCTATTCTCAGTCAATTGTCAGAATGCTATTCTCAGTCAAGTTTAATATCACTAAATATTCCAAATGAAAAGGTAAGGGTGTAAAATTCACCTCCTCCTCGGCCTGGGGAGAAACAAAAGCTAATGGTTCAACAGCAGTTAATTGAGTTAGTTGGGGTATTTCCTCCAAATTGTCAGGCATGTTGGCAAAAGAAGGGGCTAGCTTTTGCATACGGTATAAGTCAAGAAGTTTCCCCCGAGGATAACAGAACTTTCCAACAGAGAGACTTGTTTTTCCAGGAACACTTCCATCCTTGTCATATTGAGCAGCGCCAATTGGTCCCACAGATGGCGGCTTTACAATGGATACACTAGATCTGCCACGTCCTACAGTAAACCCCACATTTGAACCCTGAAGTCTTCCCCTTTCAAGTCCAAATCCAGGCGCAGCACGATGATAACCAGAACCACCAGAATTTACCTCCATCCTGTGGCGTGGCCTCCACTTGTCCCGAGAATCTCCATCACGTTCAGAAACAGATCGGCTACTTGACATGATTGATTGACTTTCATTCTGAGCATCTTCCTTCTCCACATCTGCACGTTTTTCAATCCGAGATTCCTTTTCCTTATCATCAGGACCCCACCTAGAAGACCATTTGCTATCACGCTTTGTTTCAAGGGAAGAGTTACGATTGCTGGCATCAAGCCACCTTTCAGGAGCAGGCAACACTCTATTCTCAACTGTTTCTCTTCCCGAGGCATCAACACGTCGATCCATCTTCCTACGATCTCTTCTACCAAGCAATCCAGTTTCCCTTTCTTCTTCTCGCCAGCGGCGACCACTATCAGCTTCCGGTGCAATTCTTCTCCAATCTTTTTTGTCCTCGGGTGCATCTGAGCGCCATCCTTCCTTCTGATTCACATCAGGATTACTAAGAGAAAGTGAACTTGGTCCACGTGATTCCTAAATGAGAGAGAATTAAATTATAAGTAAATTTATTAACAGATGTAAAGCACAGGACATGACGTGTGCATATTTATGACAAGCAGGAAAAAGGAAACCTCCACCACAACAACAACAAAAAAATGTCTGTTCTAAACCATTATCTTTAAGATTAGATTACAAAAAAGAGCTGTTTTGGCTACGCCAATCACATAGGCTTTACAGTTCATTTTATATTATACCATCTCCAAGGCATAACCAAGGATAACAGGTTGTTATTTAGTTTATTCCAACACCTCTCCCGGTATATCTCTGCAAAGAGCCAAAAGAATATAATGTAATATAATATAATATAATAAAGCATTTTATAGTTTTTCAAATGATACCCTCAAACATTCCTCGTGCAATCATAAAAACAAATATCTGTCCCATTAGATCATTGACACGTAAGAAACATAAATTCAGTCGTTGTAATGTCAAATAATAGGATTTCTTCTAGAAGTACATGTTCAAAGGTTTCTAACAAGACAATAGTCTGACTGGTATCGCGTTTCAAAAAGCATTCAAACCAGATTTTACTGAGTCAAATTACAAACTCTCTCAACAAACTGCAGTGATTCGATCAATTATTTGAGGTCTGTATAGAGTCTAAACAGGAGTCGAGAATTCGGATCAATCAAACTAGAATCCTCAAAAACAGATTAACCTTTAAAGTAAAACACAAAGTGTCTCAAAACTTACCATCTTAGCCTCATTCGGCTTAGAATAAAGCCATTGCGGAGACAAGGGAATGCTGTTCTCACCTGCTCCTTGATCTGTGAAATATGGAAGGAGGATATTCAATACTTAACAGTATGGGATATTCAATACTGAAAAGTTTAGTTAAAAAGTATTAATTACCTTTTGATTCATCAAGCAATCCCATCAGCCCCTTTTCCTCCTCATTGTCCACAGAATCTTCAATCAAATGCAATGAAAATACATAAGCTATAGTAAAGTCAAAATGAATAACTATGAGTGCATTTTAGTTGCAATGAGCCTCGAACTCAACTGAGGCATGCGCCAAATGTTAACTAAAAAGAATCACAACATTGTGTGTTTGAGGGTGAACACACTCAAATAACATCAGTTGAAAATAAAAGTCGTAGTATGATTAACAGTTCCTATTAAGATTTCTAGAAGGAAAAAATTGCAAACGAAAAGAAATATAACAAAGGAGTCGCTAATCTGATCTGAAACCCTAGAATTGGAGTTCAAGCAATATCGCAAAGTTAAAAATAGTCAGATCAAATAACTCTAGGGCAAAATTCATTTCATAAGAATAAAATTACCAAAACTAAAAATCCAACGTAAATCATTCCGCTTATGTACCTTTTGGATTCCACGATTGATCGGACTGCTTCGATGAGAAGAGATTCTCGGAAAGATCCAGTTTTCTTTCAGCCATCAGAACAATAGATATATCAAAAACTTCAATGACGATAAACACACAATAGGAGTGAGATTTAGACAAAAGGAAAAGAAAATTAACGACTGCCAATACAAATTTCCGAGAGAGGGATTTTCCAGAGATTTGTATATGATAGATATATGTATGAGTAGAGAGAGACAGAGAGTTAGGGTTTGTGAGAACTATTGACGATAGAGTCGCAGCGAGCGAGAGGGTGGACCAGAAAGAGGGTGAGGGTTTGGGTGGTCTGTTAATACGGGCAACTTGATTAAGGGATAATAGCATCTCAGGTCCCCATCTTTTGATCTTTTTCACTTCGATCCTCAACCTTTGAAAACAATCATTTGAATCTCCAATCTTTTCTAGAGCACACTTCTTCTTTCCACAGTGATTTAATGAAGAATGTCTAGTTAAAAAATAAGAAAAATTTTCAAATTTGTGTGTAACATTACATTATTGAAAAATGTGTAATTGAAAATAAAAGAGAAAGAATGCATTTTAAAAATAATACAGATCAAACAACGGCTTCATTAAATTAGTTTTCTTTAGAAGACAATAGCTTCTTGGATCATCCATCATGGTTTTGATCAAATTTCATTACACGAACCTTATACAGAGTATCAAACATATGTACATACCGTGTAAAAAAAATCTTGAAACCGAGTGACAACTGATTTGGCAGAGTTCCATTATTCTTTTTTGATCTGCTGTTTGTATATAAAAAAAAAAAAAAAATTATAAACAA
>CAIGRK010173889.1:0-15022 GCA_903798315.1 Fraxinus greggii | reverse complement strand
AGAAATAATTCAGTAATAATTTCAAAAGTATAGAAATATTTGAGTTTTGTAAGAGAGAAGAAAGTCGGCATGTCCGTCGTGTCTCCATTAAGCATGAAGACACAATGAAACAATGAAACAAACCCATTTACCGTACCCAAAGTCATAGCAAAAAATTGACATACGAAATACCTTATTTCAATCATTATTTTGAGCAATCTCTTTCTCAATCTCAATCTCATATGCAAGACAATGAAAACATCAAACTTGTAAAAAAAAGGTCCTGGGTCAAACGGAAATTTCTTGATAAAATTAGAGAAGAACGTAGGGAAAAAAGTTCAAAAGATAGAAGAAGAAGAAGAAGAAAGGAGAAAGCTTATATGGTGACTGTGGGGGAATGAAGAAAGTAAAGAAATATGGTTGGTTGAGTGGGAAAATTGAAAAAGAGGATGGAAGAATTATGGTGGGTTGAGTGGGAGAATGGAGAAAGAGGACGGAGATGTTGATGGGAAAAAAAAATAAAAAACTGAATTACGACGACGGGAAATCGTAACACGTGGCACCCAATCCTTTGGCTCTTTTATATTATAGTGAAATATTTAGATTTACGGGCATTAGATAAAGCAATGTATCTTTACAATGAATCCCTGATACATTTTTGTGCATTTCAACTATCAAACATTTTTTCTTCATATTCATGCTATTTAAATTTGGTCGGTATGTGGAAAATTGGCATGGTTTCCTTGTCATTTGATGAGTAACTTCTTTATTTAAAATTAATGGGCTTTGATCCATTTTATGTGCATATCCTAATTCTGATCTTTTTCTCACATTAATTGACAGCGCCTTTTAAAATATTCTTCATATTTGAATATATAATCTGCCTGAATTATTCTTGTCGAGTAAATTCCTTGTTTGTTTGCAGGTTTTCTTGTCGAGTAAATTCCTTGTTTGTTTGCAGGTTTTGGCGAGCAAAACCTTGCTGTGGGAGGTCGAGTACCTGGTCCGTTCCCAATGCCTGTGCCCCCCTCAACTCGTGGACCATTTGGAGCTGGTTTGACACGAAATGAGGGAACAATCCCAGGGATCGGAGTTGCAATGCCCCTATCTGTTCCATCTCTTGACTCATCTGCTCAAGGAGAGCAGAAACCACCTATGCCTTTAGGAGCTCCTCCTCTTCCCCCTGGTCCGCGTCCGTCTCTCCTTGCAGGCAATCAACAGCAGCCTTATCAACAAAATGCTCCACAACAACAGCCTCAATCCTCTATGCCATTGCCATCAAATATGTCTCAGCTACAACCTCCTTCCCATTTACACATGTTACAGCATCCCTATTTACTTCGTCCTCCATCCCAGATACAACTGCATAATATGCCTTCAAATGTCCCTTCTTCGATGCCAGGATCTCTGTCCGTCCAATCAATGCCTATCCCTGGTCCTATGGTAATAATAGGCAATTACTGCCTTGCCAATCTTTTATATTTGTACTTTACTGAATTGTGATATTTAACAGTTTCCTCTCTATGAGTGCATGTTCACATGCACAAATGGGAATAAGCCTGCATGTATATTAGTATTGCTTTAGGTTTTCTGTTTGCTTCTTAGTGTTCTGCTTAGGATCTTTAGAAATCATGTTTGCCAATTGAGACAAGTTGAGATTATATGGTTGCAAGAGCTATTCTTATACTTGACACCCAACACAATGCTCTTATTGGGGTCTTTCTGTTCTCTCATTTTTCCTCCTTTATAGAGAAAGGAAAGCTAATGTCTGCTTTGTAATGATTTTGAACTGCCTTCGATTGACATGTATTCGTATCTTTAGGGGATACAAGGTGGTATGAGTCAGATGATTCCTCCATCGCCACAGGCTCACTTTATGGGCATGAATCCCATGCCTTCTGGATCTGGACCACCAGGAAATATGCCTTCAGGTGGAATTCAAAATGGGTTGCCAAACATGCAGGGTCCTCCTAATGTAAGTGGCAATCAAATGTATTCCCCAGGGGGTGGCTTCAGCAGGCTGCAAGCTGGACAGATGCCAATGATGCCAGGACTTAATCCTTTCCAGGTGAGAGAATTTATATAATCACTATTCTAACATATGGCTTTCTTATCCTGATTCATTTGTATGAGCAAGGAGCTCGCAATTAACAATGAGTTTGGCACTTATTTCTAGTGATCTGCTATTGGTGATGCAATCGTGCAGCTGATGTATTATATGGTCTTCCGTAATCTACGTTGTGTAGTCATGCCTGTTCCTTTATTTTGTGCACGTTGAGAATTTTTTATTGTTTGCTTTTAATGCACTGCTGTTTTTTTGTTCCCTTTTTATGTGATTGCGAACGGGTAAGTGTTCTATAGACTTCAAATGCAGGAGAATCATGAGTGGGACACGCCTTTAAGAGTTGGTTGCTTATTTGTGTGTGGACCACCAATTAGATGCAATGATAGCTGAGTTGAAGTACTAGTAAATTGTCCTAGGTTATATGTATACATTTGACTGGAGATTCAAATTATAAATGTCGCGAATTATTCATTTTGTACAAGTTATGTGGCTATTGTTGCTACATTTGTCTGAGGATGTGCAAAGAACCATGATTTTAAAGATTCTAACATCTCATATACTCTGCAACCTTAGATTTCAGAAACAACAAATGAATCATCCTTTCACCCAACACCGTAACAGTATATATAAGAATATGGAAATTGCAATGTCTATCTGATTTCAAGATTGACATGAAAAATTATTTCAACTCATCAGTCATCACCACTTGAATATTTTAACTTGACTGTGACCAGTACATGGATACCAATGAGTTATGCTAAGAGGATAAATGATTGTGATGGTGCATTTTGTTTATTACAGGAGAACATTGAAAGATATCTGTTAAATCATTTCTTTAGCGATGGTTAATTTTCATAGTTAAAAGTGCAAATTTATCGTTTTGCTATTGTCATTCATTCACTATAATTTTTTTCTTTACTTCTTAATCACACATCTTTTAAAAAATCACTTGATCTATCACGAGTGGAGCTTTTAAAATGTCATTTTGAACATTAAGTGCCAATTGAGACTGTCGATCTCTCAATACTCTATTCCTCCTTGATCCCTTATTAGCAAATAGAAAATTGTTAATGTGTAATATATCACGTCAAAAGTGTATTGAGAGACGGTAAGTTCACCAAGCATGATTGTTTTTCTAATTTATGTAGATATTATCTTAAATACTAGGATAATGAAACAGGTTCAAAATCTTAAAACGACAAAAACCAAGACCAGAACCAGTGATTGGATTTCTAAAATCCAAAACAATATTCTAAACTCAAGGAATCGATGAAATAGCCCCCCAATGGTTGCGCTGAAATCAACTAGCCCTCCATGATTAATTGTGTGATTAACTAGCCCTCCAAAAGCCCATTAGAACTCGGTGCTCCGTAACTGCAATCCCATACAAAATCTGATGTCAAAACCAGTCCATGAGATGCAACAACAGTACTGAGTTAAAAAAGAAAAAATAATCCCACCTTGTTCATAGATAAACCACATTTGAGATTGAATCTGAAGGTTATGAAATTAGGTGGAAATCATTACAGGGATACATGTGCCTGAAAAACATGAGAAATATTCAACAAAAAAAATGACCATGTATAGGCAGACAATATACAAGTGACAATCTTTTATTCCACGTGTTACTATCATTTTCCAGACAAGATTATAATACTACGTCAACAAGCAACAATGTTTTTCACCAAACAAAAAAAGTAATGTTATTTATCATCATGATGTTGGAATCCATTATCGCTCTCATCTCTCTCTCTCACATTAAAATTGAATTGCACAATCACATTATTCTACAAAGACTGCCACATCAGCATTCTGAACAAAATCTAAGCCTAAAACCGAAGGGCATTAGACTGCTCTAAATAGGAAAAGATAACAAGCAGCTAAACAAGAAAAAACTTGCTAATCAGCAGTCACGTCGGTACAAAATCCTACCTACACGAATAATAAATACCAAAATCAATTAAAGATTTGAAATATCAATTAAGGATTTGAATTTCTGTACAAAACATGTTTTATTTTACATGTCTTATAATAAATAAAAAATTAAAATACATATTGGCTACATTTTAATCACAACCAAACACATTTCCCCCTTGTAATGGAAACATCAGAAGCTTTTTATGAGAGCCTTTGAGGCCCAAAAAATAAAAATAAAAAATCCATAGCACAATTATCTACAATTAAAAATCAGAAAAATAAGAAAATTTATACCTTTGTATCCTAAAATTTGTTCGCACGAAGCTGAGGTGAGCCAAGTAATTGCTCTCGGCAAAATCATGTAATGTGCGATATGATCTCGTCCCATCAAGATCATTTGTACCAAACTCTTCCTTCAACAGTCTTCTACATTCACCAGCATCCTATCAATCACACACACAAAAATTTAAGACAAAATACTACAGTAAGTGCTTTATACTTGGAGGTCAGGTTGAAAATTTTTAATCCTTAAGATATATAAGCTTTCAAGAGTGTACAAACAGCAAGTTCTCAACTGTCTAATTAGCACTGTCTTGGCAAGACGGACCATGACAAAAACTGTCAACTGAAACGATTGAGGATCCAATAAATTCAGTTGGGATGGTTTGACCTGTTCCGCTGTTGTTCAGTGTAACTACTGTGTTTACATGTGCATGGTTAAAAACTGTTCCAGCAACAGATGAATTCATCAAAGGAGATGCTCTTATGATATAACTCACTATTTTACCCAACGGGTTTTTTAACAGTAGTACAATCTGTATCCCTCATGTCCATGCTTACTCGAGCACATAAAATGTAATGAGAAATGCATACATGACAAGGCTAGTCAACCCCTGCTCGTGCTCATATACGACTTGCCCTGTGAGTAATTTATCACTTTTAGTCCCCTTGGAAGTCCTAGTTCTATGAACCAAAAAAAATAAAAAATAAACTAGGCCAGGAGTCATCCTCCAAAATATTTTCAAGATCTTCTTGTCCTTCATGGCAGATAGTTTTCCACTTTTGAGCATCCTACAATAAGATGGTTTCGGAATATACACGCTGGCAAACTTGCTTGAAGTAGAGTTTTGGAATCAGATGGTTTTTCTGAAGTCACTCAAACAAGCCTACTGGTGGTGGATGAAAATTTTGACATGCAGCAAGGCTGTTTAAGGTTTCCCATTGGCTTTCCAGTTGTTTTTGGGCAGCATGGAATGTCACAATAAAATTTCTCAACCAAACCACTACTAATGGCATTGGGACAAGATTCACAGCCAGTGATTTTTTCCATCACTCTCTAAACAAGAAAGAAGTCGAACCATGACGCAGATATTCACTTAAAAGTACGTAATGGAACTGCTTGCTTGCCAATTATAAGCAAGAATGATAGAAACCTGACACTATATTTACAGAAAACTGTACACAGTAGAAAAGATTATGATTCTAGATCTGAATTCATTGGGAAAGTGAAGTCAAAAATCAGACTCGTGATCTTTCAATCTTTTTTCCTATATACTTGGTGACAAACTTCATGCCCTAGATTAAAATAGCTGGCAAGGATAATTAGCGTCTACTAAAAGTGAGAACTTCACTAATTTGTGCTCAACGAAAATGGGTACTTCGCTATCTTAGAGTCTCATGTAGCAAGATCCATACTATCTAATCATTCAAAACACAATAACCAAAGATGAATACTACCTGTAAAAATTTCAACATTAGCTCTTCAATTGTCCCATTCATTGCTAATGTTTCCACATGGATAGGACGTGTAGCACCCATCCGGTGAGCACGACTAATAACCTGCTCTTCCATGCTGATCAATTTTCATAACAATAAAAACCAGAAATCAATATGAAAAGTTAAATTTTAATTAAATTTTAATTTCTTACTTTTCTAATTCTCAAACAAAATTAAAAAGGAAGCAGCCTAAGCAGAACACACATGGTATCACCAATACATTAGTATTTCAGAACTTGTAAGTGGTATAATTGGAAAGAACTAGCTCAGAATATTGCTGAAGATGCAAGTCCTCTAGAAAAACTAGAATGCAATCAAAAAATTGCAAAAATACTTGGTTATACAAATTTTATCTATTACCTTTTATCCCAGATAGGTTCCATTAAATACACGTGTGTTACAAAGCTTAGATCAAGACCCAATGCTGCACTTCCATCCATCAAAAGAGCCATACAATTTGCATCATGCTGGAAAGTTGCCAGTGATTTCATCTGATTTGCATAGAAGTAACTTTGCTTCTAAACCACATCAAACAAGTTTGGAACTTCAAAAATATCAAAAAACAAAAAGCGACTAGATAAATACCTTACTGCTAGCCTGCATTGGAGTATACATTCCAGCAAACTGGATACCAGCGACATTTAACTGGTAAAAGAATGTGAAAAATAATAGCTAGTTAATTGCAGAGAAAACTATATTCACTGTGCCTACATTTAATTGAAAGTTACCTGCTGTTCAATAATATGTATATGTTCAAGAAACTGAGAAAATATGATAACTTTCTCTGAAAGCGTCTGACTAAACTCATTTCCAGATCTACTGCAAGCTTCTAGACCTAATGATGGGATGAAATAGCTTCTCTCGGAGGACAAATGAAGTTCATGAGAATCGTGTACCCCTCTCTGGTCACTGGAGTATCCATTGATCCTATTAGTTTCCTGAAATTTCTTTAATTTATCAACAAGATACATAACTTTGCTGCTAGTTGTCGACTGCCAATCAGGATTCCAGTCATCCTGCATTAAACAACAAACACGACTTGGTAAACATTTGCAAACGTAGGAAAAACATACAAGACAGATACAATAAGAAAGATAAAGATAACCCTACCTGTTTGTATGAAGGCTGTAACTCAATGAGATCCTTTGGAACAGGCCACTTTGGATTGGGATTCTCTGGACGAGTTAATATTTCTGGACTCTGCATCTCATATAAGTTGCCACATCCGGGGAATGTACACCTTTCACTGTCTAAAGCAACACAGTCAAGGCATAAAAGATGCCTACAAGGTGTAATGACAGGTAAACGACACCATTCCTTGCACCTACAAACCCAATAACAAGAAAAAATATTAAGCGTACCCTGTCAAATAAAATCCAGTACATGAAAGCTTATAAGCCAAATTTTACCTCATGCAATTGCCACCATATAAAAGATTGTATTTTATTGACACATACTCCTCCGAACTAGGATCTAGACCATTCTCAGCTAAGATATCCATAGTGTCTTGAATATCTTGGCCAGCATCCGATACTCTGATATGTCCAGCCACACAGCAGGATAACCGTACATTTCTAATGGTAGTAGCCCGAAATTTCCATTGTTTCGGGTTGAGTAAACTCTCAACATGTGAAGGATCATTCCAGTCAGCCATTAAAATATTACGCCGCACTGTTTCTACCAACTCATTATAACTTTTTGAGTGTTCTTCGGAAAAATTCAAATATGTTACTTTCTTGATGCAAGGAGGGATTGCCTGCAAGTCTATTTTCCTTGAACTAATCATGCATCTACGAAGTAACTGCAGCAAGCGTGACCGGCCTTCTTCCATTTCTGCCTCAAATGGCCTGAGAATACCTGCTTCCCATGACTTCTGATTCTGCCCATAAGCCTCTTCTTGAAGGAACTTGAGCATAGGCTGAAGATGTGAGAGCTGACTGTTAGGAGTGTTGGGAGTTGGAGTACCCGTTAACAACCAGCGATTAGTAGCACTCAATGAAACAGCCATTTGTAATTTGTTTGTCAAATTGAGACTAGATCCCAGAGTATGCCCCTCATCCAAGATGACTCTAAGCCAGTGAACTTGCATCAATACACTTCTTTTGTGAGGACCCCACTCAGCACTCAAACGATTGAATGTAGTTATTACGATATCATAGTCCCAAGCCAAACAGTGTGCAGAGGGTTTTTTCTGATCGCCCCATGCATAAACTCTCAATTGACCTTGTCTGACATGCCTTTCAATCTGAGTTTTCCAGTGATCAACAAGATTTGAAGGGACGACAATTAAAGTTGCACTTGATAAATATAACCTAAACGAATCTAATGGCTCACACAGAGCAATTCTAAGAGAATCCAGATCAAAGACCAGGTTCAAAAGAGTTCTTGGGTAGTACCATCTCGTAGCACTCTTTTCAACTCTCTTAATTAGGCCAAAAGCTTGAAATATTTTGTGAAAATCACGAGAAACACTAGTATTGAACAGTGAGTTTCCTACGATCGGGCTCATCAACCCAATTGTTTCCATTTCTGATAGCTCATCCTGTGAAAGTTTAGCCAACCAAGTCAAGGCCTTCTTTGTCTCCGAATTCATATATGTGTAGTGCTCCTTGAGAACACTAATGAAAAACGATATGTTTTCATCCTTCCCCCCAAGGGTTCCCTTTGTATGAAACCCAAGTAGGTGAGTGATAGATTCCCCATAATCCCAGGATTCTTCAGGTATATTACAACTCCGGTGCAAGAGATCCGTATTCATACTACAAAACCATGCTGTATTAGTATTTGCTACACTTACATCTGCAAGCTTCCGCCACTTGCCACAACCATCACACTGGACCCACAATTCGTTGTTTACAAAATTGTCTGTGTTAGTCTCCTTATCCCTCTTCCTAATGAATGATGACTCACATGACAAACCACCTTGGTTTCTCAGACTTTTCCTTTCAGCATTAGAGACATGTTTTCCATTTTTTAAGCATTTCTTAACCTTTTTTATCTCAGAAGGAAGTGACGACTCCTCGTATTCATTCAG
The DNA here is from genome assembly GCA_903798315.1 of Fraxinus greggii. NCBI lineage: Eukaryota > Viridiplantae > Streptophyta > Magnoliopsida > Lamiales > Oleaceae > Fraxinus > Fraxinus greggii. Next base: position 6,251 of record CAIGRK010173889.1, on the reverse strand, counting down.
AAGATTTCTCTTCACATTACTCCAGCTCCTGGTGTACACAGCAGAGGATGCAGGTGTCAAGCATGCAGATGTTGACAATCTGATTCTTTTACTAGAACAGTAGTCAGTTGATTCCAAAATATGCTCAGCGGAATCAAATAACGTGGGAATTTTTTGTGCATTGCAATTTGAGTTTTTCCTTGGGGTGAGTTCATCAAGCGATAACTGCCCTCTTCGAGATTTCTGACCCACAATTTTGTTAATAGCAGGGACCCTGCCCCTGGTTATATTGTTCCCACTAATTTCATAATAACCACACTTCTGATACCCATCATGCCTACACCAGACCACTTGTACTCCATCTGGGGGTTCTGCCAAAGTCCCTTGTGTCTTCAGAATGAGTGAAAGGGCAGTTATAGTCTTACCTAATCCAGGTTCATCGCAAAACATACCCCCATGGAAATCCTTAATCGTGGGTACCACGCCAGTCACAATCTCCCCAGAAACCATATTCATATAGAAATCAAACCCATCTTCAGTTTTGAAGTCCATGTATAAAGGATGTTGTAAGACTTTCGACTCCCGCTCACGCAGTAACATCCACTCAACAGCAGCCTGCTGATGAGGATAAAGTTTAAGTTTCATACATGGCATGATTGATGCTGCCAAATACCTTAAATGATGACATGTTAAAGAAATCCTAAGAAGATCAACTGGGCGAAGCGAAGTTAAAATATTGATCAAAATATCATCCGATAGCACCCAGATACCAGTTTTGGAGGATGAATCGGCTGGGATTACTCTTGAATAATCATGGTCTACCTTCTTTGTCACACTGGGTACACTCTTAAAAATTTCATGGAGTTCAAAAGGCTTTTTCTCAGAACCATCAGGAAGACTACAGTGCTGTTTGCAGCCAAAGACATGACAGTCTCTGACGTTCCAAATACTCAAATTATCTACAAGTTCCAATTTGTCGAACTTGAGCATCATACTTCGAGCTTCCCAATCAGAACTGCAAACCAATGTTTATAAAATAAATTAGCATCAGAGGCATAGAAAAAATCTTTACTGCCAGATTCGATTAACATATAAAAAATATTAACATCATTTCTGAAAAAATGGCAGGGCTGCATAATCATACAAATTAATTCGAGCAATGACGACTAGATTCAAAGATCAACACTGCACAATGGACATGAAACAAACAGAGTAAATCCTTAAACTGGATGAATCTATAAAACTTAGCGATACTGGACTTATCCATGTTGTTTGTTCTTCCATACTGGAACAAATTGATTTACAAAGACTGGACTCATTATTCATTTCCAACACTTCGATATGTCTTGTAAAGAGAGAACACAAGATAATTGTAAGCACTGTATTCAACAATGTTCTGAAAACAAAAACATGGATATTGCCCCAAACGGTGAACACAAGACGTGTGGAGTATTATTGGTAAAACTTTTTGTAGATTATAAGTTGTGGGTCTATGAAATGTGTGGAAAAAAATTATGTTTCATCTTGTGGTCACCCTATTACCATGAGCGGGATAAAGCGACAAGAACCACAACTCACTTCTCGCAACAAAGAAACTACATCAAACAAAACAGGTTCATTTGGAGCATAAACAAAGTCCAAAAAAGACTCGGAACAACCCAAAGAGAATCACATTCTGCAATATCAATTTGGAAACCAAGTTTTTTAGCGAAAGCAAGACACCCTCACGTGGAGCCACTGCTTCAGCATCTTCATATGAGACATTCCCCAGCCGTTTTGATTGGGCCGCCAAAACAATCCAGATAAGATTTCCGATAACTGCACCTACACCAGTGATACCACCCTCAACCCGAACTCAAGAATCCGCATTCAATTTCAGCCTGACCGTCTCTCAAGGATCCCGTTTGTAATGTAAAAATTTCCAAAAGGGCACTAAACTATTGTTCTATGCACATGATCACCAAAATTTTTATTTTTATTTTTTAGTTCAAAACGTCGACATCGAGGATCTCAACTCCTCTGTCCTCGAAAAGTGTCATCAGAATGTGCACAAATAGCACTGGTGTCCCAGATTTAGTAAATCTTCTCCTAGAGTGGCAACCTCCAGCTCTCTCTCTAAAACATTTTCAAATAGGCATTCTCAAGAAACTGTCTTATTCAAAGTTTTACTTTACGCCAACACTCCCACCGTCAGATTGGACTCTTTCTCGAAAACATTTTCAAATAGACATTCTTAAGAAACTCTCTTATTCAAAGTTTTATTTTACGTCCACACTCCCACTCTCGGATTGGACAGTGTCTATACCTATCTTGGCCTTAAATACAAGCCAAAAAGGAAAATATCAATATACTCATTGTGCAATATGAAATGTGAGCTATTAGTGAGAGTCGTGCCTAATCCTGTACTACCAAGAGCAATATAAGAAGATATGAAACATAAAAGCAAGTAAAGGACAAACTTCTTAGCGCGGTTCGCTCTCAATACAAGATATACATTCACTTGTCTCTGCACAATTTTACTATAACAAAGAAGGAGATTACAATTTGTGAAGCACTCACAAAAAAGTGTTTTGCCATAACACACTTTATGTACTTTATGTTCAGAAAAAACGTTAGGGAGACATAACGTGTGCAAAATTTAAATTTCATACCCTCCAAGGCTCCAACTCCTTGTCAACCTTACCTCAAAGGTCGACCGGCAGATTGGATAAAAATTGAACACTAATTAGGTTCCATACATCCAACATCTATAACCTTGCATTTTCTCGCAAATGTTGTGAAGAACAAAGGACTTTCCCCATCTTGCCCGTTCGCTCAGGGGCTATTTCGTGCACCGTTAGCTTACATACTATCCACTAGGCATGGGTGTTAGACTCCAATTGGTACTAGCATTCTACTTAAGTTCCTCTTGAGGGGAGATCAAAAGTTCAAATAGCTGGGGACATAAATTAAGTTTAACTTGGGGCCCAACCCCTAGTGGACCATACACAGGTGCATCAAATAGCCCCTGTGCTAATGGGCAATATGGAAAAAGTCCGTGGTCGTTACAAACATGACTCTAAAATATCAGATTATGTTCTCCATACTTCAACTAGGCAGTTTAAGTAATTAATTTAATCCACTGCATTTCTAAATACAAATTTCATTCTGGAAAAACAAGAGCTCGAGACTGAATTTTACATCATCAGATAGTACACCATGCCTGCCATCTATCTTTCACAAAAACCCCCACAACACAAACACTACTTCATCAAACTCAATTCAACCAAAGGAAGTGACATATCGAAATACAACAACATTACGAATAGAACAGAGCATTTAGAAAATTGAACGAACAATTTAAAAACAAACCTTAGGTGTTTAAAAAGAGCCGCAGCAGTGGACGCCGACTTGGGGAATTGCCAACCATACCACAAGGCTATAGGCAAGTAAACATCCACCAACACAACAGCCCTAGCCTCCCTACACTCACCATCAATTTCAATCTCCCGCACTGCAATTTTGACCACCCTCGCCAAAATTCTAACACACTTATGCCTCACGAGGACACGAATCCGGTGCACCACGCTTATAGACCCGTGAACCATTCCAACTCTGCTCCACCGCCTCTTCGAGGAGGACCCCGCACACGGCGTCGTTCTGGAATTTGGAGGTCCTGGTTTAGCAATGGGTTTTAATACAACATCATCTTGCGATACAAAGTGGATGTTTTGGGGGTCCCCGGCGATTCGGCAGAGGGAATTGAGAGGAAGCAAATTGGGATCTCCGTCAATGGAGAGAACTGCAAGTACATAACCGCACAGCTTATGCTCCGGCGGTGGTTCGACGTCGTTTTCCATTGTCTTGAGATTCGGAGCTGACGATTGAAAATTTTATGGGTGAAGGAATCACTGCTATTAGCACGAAACATCCTATGTTTGAAGATTATTCTGCAAAACGTCCGCACGTTTTAATTATTTGCATTTTCACCCCTATGTATATCTTTTATTGCGAAAATATCATTTTTATCCATTTTCTCAATAAAATTGTGTGAAATGATAAATATACCTTCCTATTTAAATTAAAAAAAAAAATAAAGAATTAATTGCAATCATGATCCCAAACTTTTCAAAAAATTACAAATGAATCTCAAATAAATAATTAAAATTCAAAATTAAAAATACCCCACCCATATGTGATTTTAGATAACATTCCACTCCACCCATAATTTGAAGACTTTTTAAATTCCCAATGCTTGGAGAAAGAATACTAGATAAATTTTCTCTTGCTCTGTAAAAAATTTGAATCCAATTTTTTGATTTCCTTTTACTACATTTGAGTGATGTTATTCTCTCTCTATTCATTTGCATCATATCTAATATCTATGAACCCTAAGTAGAACATTGTCCCAAAACATCATTTATCATCTGAAATCATTAACCTTACGTAGTTTTAAAACCACCAATGTTCTCTTTACTATTTTTTTCATTTTTCTATCTTTATTCTATTTAAAAATTATATTGCTAATTGTCTCATTGATTTGCTTTTAGTTCATCCTTTGAAATGGTTAAAGATCATTCGCAGTGTTGACAATTAATAAAGGCCATCAGTTGAGATATCTAATTCCAAATTTACAATCCTCGTTTTGGTTGTCTAATTTTTTTCCATTGAAATGCAGACAGATAGGCTTCAAATTTTCAAAAAGAATTTGTCTAGTATTCTTCCCATTGGGCATTTAAAAAATCTTCAATTTATGGGTGGGGTGGGGTGTTGTTTGGGTGGGGTGACGTGATTTTTTTTTTTCATTTTGATTTTTAATTCATTTGTAATTTTAATAAAAACTATGGGTCTGTGATTGTAATTAGTTCTTCATTTTTTCTTTTCCTTTTTATTGTATTTAAATAGAAGGGGTATATTAGTTAATTCACACATTTTTATCGGGGAAATGGATGGAAATGATGATTTTTGCAATAAAAGGTGTAAATATGGAGTGAAAATGCCAAAAAAAAAAAAAAGTGGGAACATTTTGCTCAATGAATTTCAAACGTGAGGACGTTCTGTGCTAACAACTATTGTAAAATACAATTGGAACCAAATTGCATTGCATTCCAAATAGGGAAATGTGATTTCTTTTGTTACTTTTAGTGATTTTAAGAAGGATAATTATATTCAAATAACAATTTTTTACATCTGCTCCACATTTTAGTTACAAGAAAGGTTTTCAATATTTGTTCACTTTTACTTTTATGCCCTCAACTTTTTTCTCGTCGGATTGTTATTCTTATCCTTTGATTAATTAACATATTTTGTCTCTAATCACGATTTTCATTCAAATATCCTACTAACGTGAATTGAAAAGATTGACAAATAGTTTATTTAATTTTTGTATTACTCATTAATTTCAGTTATTTAAAAATANATAATTATATTCAAATAACAATTTTTTACATCTGCTCCACATTTTAGTTACAAGAAAGGTTTTCAATATTTGTTCACTTTTACTTTTATGCCCTCAACTTTTTTCTTGTCGGATTGTTATTCTTATCCTTTGATTAATTAACATATTTTGTCTCTAATCACGATTTTCATTCAAATATCCTACTAACGTGAATTGAAAAGATTGACAAATAGTTTATTTAATTTTTGTATTACTCATTAATTTCAGTTATTTAAAAATACGAGAGACATTTAACTTTCATAACAAATATTTTGCACGAAGATCATCTATAGAGATAAGATGTGAAAATTAATTGATGGTTGATGATAAAAAAAAAAATTAAAAAGTTGAGAATGTAAGTGTAAAAAAAAAATAAGAAAAAATTAAAAATATCCATTGTAATTAAAATGTGCATTGAACAAAAATTGTGGTATGAATATATTTACCTTTTAAGAAAGCATATGAATGTGTGTAAGATAGTTTGGATATAGGAAAATAGTTATGTTTATGACCAAATTAATAATTCAAAAATTTGATGTTAATTCAAGGATGAAAGTGGAAGTTTACAATATTTGCAAGGACATTATTGTTCAAATATATATATATTTTTTCCCATCCCCACAGATTAATATCACTCCTCTATTAAAAGAGTGATCATTGGATTCACTATTCATTTTTGTCACATAAATTTTCACACTTGCCATGTTTATTATCCGGTTTCGCTACAGTGAATTGGTGTTCTTTGTTAACTAATTGATATTTGAAATTGCAATTGATATTTTAAATATCCTATAAATATCTTTTGGGAAAGAGGCAACCCAATAAAAACTAGAAATATTTTCAGAATGATATAAGG
>CAIGRK010173794.1:0-18873 GCA_903798315.1 Fraxinus greggii | reverse complement strand
TTCTAAAAAATATAAAAAAAAATAATTAAATTAATAAAAAAAAAGGGAAAAAAAAAAAAAAAAAAATCTTTTTGCAACGTTTTAAAAAAATTTCAAAAATTTCGATGTTTGAAGTGTTTGAATTTGAATGCTGTGTTTTTTAAGTTTTCGTTTACAACATCCAAATATTGTGCAGTATTATGGGTCTGAAACGGTTAGTTGTATTTCTATAATTTATTGTCATCCCTGTTTTAGTGGGTATGCATCATGTGTAAATTTTCTGGATATTAAAGGGGCTAATATATTTGTGGGGACCCAAATAGTCCTTCCCACTGGGACCCAGACATTCTCCAGAGGCTGCAGCCGGGTTCTCAAGCTCTCAGGGATCTGACATCCCGTGACAGTTATGCTCTTGGAAAGCAGTTTGGCAGGGAGACCAACAATGGAGAATTTTATGATGGACAGACAGTTGGCTGATTGTTTGTCTCCACAATGCTTAAGGGATCCTGTGAAGTTTTATCCATTGTTCGATCTGAATCCTTCCTCTCCATTGGCAAGCTACTGCATGAAGGAGCATAACTCCATTTATTATAACAGACGGCATTCAGGGGAAGCTTGCCAACTCGAGTTTTCTTCTACCACATAGATCATTATGAAGATATTTTCACATAGGCTCCCAGATGACGTCTGGATGAAGATTTCTCCCAACAATGTCCACATAGCTCGGGTAGTGGCATCACCTTGCTTGTACAATAAAGCTTTGGTTGAATATACGTATCCTTAAAAAGATGAAGAATACATCCTACAATTAGAATAGACCTCTAGTCTCTAGATATTATTAGTTTCACTGGCTCTTCGAGTCCAAATGAAAGGTTAATTCCTGGGTACGATGGTTTGGATTGTATAGCTGATTCTTTAACTAAATCCTTGGCCTTAAGTTGTATATTTATATTATCACATCGAGGAAAAGCAAGATTGATCCACCACAATAATTAGCTGTAGAACTTATGGCATGTTCAGGTTTTTTTTCCATTGCTCCGGACAGTTTTGTCCAATACTATGTACTAAACATATCGTCCTTGTTTCAATCTGCAAGTACTTAATAGAAAATGAAGATTATGAATTGAGACATGCATTTTTGTTAGTGAAACAATTGGCATTGCATCACATCTCTTGTTTTAAACCTGTTTTATGACTGCAGATGTGTGGCATTTTACTGTACATTTTCTGCTTTTGTTCTTTTAACATTCTGACGTTGAAGGTTATTTCAATTAAGCATCATCACTTACAGGACTTGATTGAACGGGGAGAAACAGATATAAGATTTTCTAATATATTGTAAAATCAAAGAAGTATGTTAATTATATATATTACAAACAAGGTCAATATGGAGATTACATTTTTATTATTCAGAAAGCTAAGTTTTACATTGGTCAATAAGAGTACCGGTAAAATCCCAGAACTTTTTTGCTAATTCAAGATCATTAGCTTGTGAGCTAACTTCTGCCAGGTTACAGTTTGCATAGTATCTACCATTCATGCCTTTAACATCTGGATGCAGTGCCACATAGCACGTCGTTGCTGCCCCCTGAAATTGTATGCATTGAGGTCATAATTAAGTTTCTGAAAATTAGATCACCAATCTAGAGATTAAGAACATAAGCAGCAGAGTTTCAATTTCAAAATCTGATAATGAAAGAAATCAACGAATTTCCAAGATAAATGCACTGTGACTCTTTTCAAGGGAAGGAAAAGATAAACTTCAGTAAGATACAATTTCTTTTCTGCAATGATGATAAATACCTGCTGAACATTTTTCATCACATGCTTGCCAAGAGCATCAACAAGGCCTGCAGTGAAGACGAGTATTTGTTCAGATACACAAATGAAATAATTTCCCCATTTAACTAATACACTGAGCACTTGCAGAGTTTAAGAAAAGATTGATAGAATTCTTCTTCAATAAGAGATACTTTTTTTTTTTTGATAACCGTGAGTGTCCGGGCCAACTTGCGCGCACCTCGACTACTCCCATTGGACCCTGAAGTTTACGGCCGGATACTCACCTCAATGGCTCTGAGGGGACTCGAACTGGTGACCACTGAAGAGCAAACCCAAGGCCTGACCAATTGAGCAACCCCTCAAGGTTTTTTCTTGACTTTTTTCGTGCCGGGGTTCGTTAGCTTCAATAATAGATACTTGAGGAAATTCTTTACGGAATAGTAAGCTCTTTCACATTGATAAGTTAGAGTGCTAGAGACTTCTAAGGTTGCTTGTAGGATCCTAGGGCTTAATCCAATGCAGTTTAGGCAAACCACAAAGGCTTCATTTTCGAATGACTCGGCTCTCAAATTGTATGTAACAATGTCATTGTAGAGCATGGGAAACTGTCGAGAAGGTAAACATCATAGAGAACACAACAGAGCAATCTCATGGCCCTGCAGGGGGATTGTTAAAGCACACATGACATTGTTTTCGAGGAAAAGTCCTATAGTTCAGTCTTCACTCAACATTGGGCCTAAACCTCTGAGGTTGATTTCAATTTTAAAGATTCGCAAGGCACCTTGAAAGAGTTAGAAGACATTACCACTGACAAAGCTGTGATGACGAAAAAGATTGGTGGCAATTGCTCCAGGATGAAGTGAGTTAGCTGTTATCTCCAACTTTTCTTCCTTCAAAAGAACTCGACCAGATAATTATACTTACAATTGCATCAAACTAAGGAATGTGCATGCAGGACAATGCTACTTGATGATTTTAATATACCAGTTTTCAAGACTTGAACATTTAGATAGCGTTCCGTTCATTAGCTAGCATTATTAGATGATAAGGCAACAGACTTTATAGATGACTTTCCTTCTACTATCTGTAAAGACAAGTGCAGCACTTAAAAGGGTAAAAGTCCCTTTCTTGAGCTCATTAAGGTTCAGAACAATGGCTGATAGTTGAAAAAAGTGCAATTGAAAGGTCAATCCATCATAGTAAATCATGCAGATAAAATCTGCCTCTAAAATCATTATGTCCAGTGTCTGACTAATGTTATTTAAAAGTTATATGTTTAAACTAGTTTCTAGATATTCGAAAAATAAGCCAAAGTACCTGCAAACGCCTGGCTAGTTCATTAGCATGCAGCACATTAGCTAACTTTGATTGTCCATATGCAGATAGACCGTTGTATCTGTGTATCATCACAAGCACCAAATAAAGTTTCTTGCAGAAATAAAGTCAACCTATTAACGCCTGAGAAAAGGATTAAATGAGTCTGAAGAGCTTTGTGTTTTTATGCTTGGTGGTAAAAAAGATAACTCTTTGAATGCACCTTATTAATACCTAATTAATGCCAACTTGAAAATTTTAGGGAAGTAGTTTCTGTATCATTATGATGACAATAACCTGCTGGAGACGTGAAGAAACATGCTATGCTTTACAATCTGCCCAATACATTCCGCGCTTCCTGATTAAGGGTTTTAACTTGCAAAATACACTCTTAAAACTGATTAATTAGTGGAAAGCACCAAACCTAAAAATTGACTTGAGTGGCATAAACTGTGAACAAACCTCTCAATCAGTATGAACGATGCAATGTTGATTGTGACAAACTTGACAACTGACGAGAAGAAAATAGCTAAGAAGGAAACTATGTTACCCTGTTCGATCATTAATCTTACTGAAGCGGATTCCTTCAGGGTAAGAAAACTTGTGCCGCCGTGACGAAACATTAACGACCCTGACCCCTTGACTACTTTTACAAGCTGTTTTCTTCATAGTTTCAAGTAATAAATTAGTCAAAAGAAAATGTCCTGCAAGAAGAGATAGTGTAAGTACCATCATGCTATGAAATTGGCAGTTAATGGAACAAAACTAGGCCATTTATTACTACAATTAACAATAGAAGCAAAAATTTCCACGTTACATGGAAGATATCTGGTCGAACTACTAAACAAGCTATAGAGATTCCACTCATGCATCCAAAAATTTAGTTTCGGGTATTCATGAACTAAAGGATCAATAATTGAATCCAAAATCATCATTTAGGAGTTAAATCAGAACTCTATATATTTTTCTTTTTAATTTTTCACTTAATGTTGAACATCAATGTAATGCATCTTACCCACATGGTTTGTCGCAAACTGCAGCTCTATGTTGTCTTTGGAAAGCATGAAAGGTGTTGCCATAATTCCTGCATTGTTACTTGTGAACAGGGAATAAATTACTTATCAATGATTAGGTATATTTTAAACCATTTTAAGAGCTGTTGTCAATACAGTAAAACTTAAATGTTCAGCAACTCAATACTGATGATTATTAGCAAGGCCACACATATACAGACAATATGCAGTCTTTGGGATATGAAATGACTAAAATTTAGCACAGTTCCAAAATAAGACGGGGAAAACGAAACAGTAGGATTATATAGTTCAGTGCGTATACATGTCTTTGTAATTTTTGTCTTGCTCTGGCATGACTGGATTCCTCACTATAATAGCATTGTGTAGGATTATATAGTTCAGTGAGTATACATGTCTTTGTAATCTTTGTGCATGTCTTTGTAATCTTTGTCTTGCTCTGGCATGACTGGATTCCTCACTATAATAGCATTGTTTAACGCAAGATGCTTAACCCTCATTAAGTTCATGATTGCAAATAAAAAAACTCCTCTAGATTTCTCACAATTCAGAAGCATCATTTAGTTATAGCAGAACCTAAATATCTGGATAAGAGGATGGGAGAAAAATGGCTTGTTTATGCCCCTACATACTGCCAATTTGATAAATATACAAGAACAAGAAAATCAGCATCCACACGAAGAAATAAATCATGAAGTTTTATCCATGCTTCTCTTACACGAGTACATTTAGAGGAAGGCCCAAAGAATTGAACTCTGAAGCGAACTTCCTTACTGATGTGATTGAACTGAGATCCAACTCCATGGCATCAATTCTGGCTTTCGGAACTTCTTTAATAATTGTTTCTTTGACCTCATTACCGACAGAGAGGTTTCTGACGGCCATGATTACATGGACTCCACGTAATGCAAGAACCCTTGCAGTTTCCGCTCCAATACCACTTGAAGCTCCTGTAATGGTAGTAGACAGGAACGAAATGAAGATGCGCAGCAGGAGCAAAAAGTCTCCCTATAGGATCTCACAGCTACTAATATATCTGGAAATTTTCTCCCCTCTTCTTTCTTTATCATTATTCCATCCAAATACCAATTCAATGAAATAGGTTAGAAATTTTCTTGCACGAAACATATTTTTAATCAGATTCCAGGGAAGCTTTAGATGATTGCAAGATGGATTCCACATTAAAATAACCTTGTTTGAAAGCTTTAGATGATTGCAAGATGGATTCATTTTTTCATCAATACCCGACAAGTACAGAATTTTCGTAAATAAGTATCGCTCTTAAATCTTTTTAAGTCTTAAACTGCTAAACGAATTTATTTATTCAAATTATATCTTGAACATCCAGATTTTCAATTGAGCCTTCCGTAGACATTCAGACACGGATAACCAGCATAACCCACCTTCAACAAACACCCAAAAAGGCTATAACCGTGAAATTAAGAAGCAAAACAATAATAATGAGAAGAAGAATGAAAGATAACAGTGTATATAAGGGAGAGAGAAAGAAAGAAACCTGTAACAATGGCAGTGAGACCAGACCCATCAATTTCTCGTGTGACTTCTTCAGCTGTAGAACTAGCCGAAAACCCAGACGGCCCTTTTCTGTTGAATAACCACATCTTTGATCTTTGTCTTCCTTACAACTTCACTGCAAAAGTAATTTCGCAACTGTATAGAGCGGTTTTGGCTTAAAATTTATAATATTTTCAAATAAATATATTTCAGTAAATACTAAAAATGATTAAATATTACTAAATTTACTAATTAATTTAAACTCAGTTAGAAGTTCATCATTACAGTAATTAATTTCATCTTGCATTTTATTAAAGTTAATATTTTTAAAAAATTTAATAACTAAATTATTTGATAATTAACAATTTTTAGCAAAATTACATAACTGAGTTAAATATTCAATATTTCAAATAAATTTTGTGTTACTACGAATTTTTTTAAAAGGAATTATTACTTATTTTATAATTCTCAAAATAGCATTTTAATAATATACTTAGCAAATTCTTAATTTAAATATCTACAATAGAGGAACTGATGATTTTTTGAGAAATTTACAATAGTTATTTTTCAATAGCTTCAAACCCAACTACTCAAAAGCACATTGACACTGTATATAAATAACAAAATTAAATCTCAAATTTGTAAAAATTATATTTTAATATTTTTCACAGTAGGAAACTCGTTGTATAATTATAATAAAACATTGACGAGGATCAACTTGAAAGTAGAACCATTTATATTTTCTCTTTACATATAATAAGTCAAACATTTCATTTGCAATTCCGCATGTCAATATTCATAATTCAGAATGAAAAGAAACATTTATCGAAAATTTTTGAAGAATGATTAATACATAAAGCTGCTTATATTTTCTCTTTAAACTTTGTTTCCAAGATATCGATAATACAACATTACTTGATCAAATCCATGCTAAAATCCCATAGTTTTTTTGACAAATCTGTGTCTGCAGCCTTCAAGCTTCGTTTGGCCACGTTATTGTCCGAAAAATATTCACCACTTATTCCCTTCACTTGTGGATGCAATGCCACATAACAGGTTGTCGATGCCCCCTTCAGACCAAATCAGATACAAATTCCGACAAGAAATGTTAGAATCATATTTGTTTTTAGGACAATGTCATCAAGTAACTATGTTTTTCATAACAAATTCCTATGCAGAGTTGAAATGGTAATCGAGCATCTCCCCAAGAAGGATATTCAAGAAAACTCGAGAACAGCAGTAATTTTCAAGCTGTACTTCAAAAAAAATGCACAGGGTGAAAGGGAAATGCACCTGTGGAATGTTCTTAAACACGAATTTACCAACTGTACTTATAACACCTGCACCAAACAAGAAAGTTATGATTTGCACCACGCACATTAAGGTTTGACAAAACTCCCGAGCCGGACCGAAACTGAACTTAATCGAACCGAGAGGTTCTTCTTAATTTAAATACCTGAACGGGTATTTGAATCGAGAATCGACGGGTTCGGTTCGATTCTCAATTCTAGACCGAGAACCGAATCTCCGTAATTTTTTTAATTTTTATCTTAAATAAGTCAAATTATTTTATTTTTTCTAAATAAATTTGCTAACTAATTAATTTAGCCTAAACCTAAACTATGATTTTACTATGTGAAGTCCAACTTAATCAAATTAATCTAAATTTTACCAAAATCTCTTATTCTACCGTAGTGTCATTTCTGTCATTTTATTATTGTGAACTCTTCATCTTCTTGTGATTTTAAAAGTCAAATATATGAAGAACTTAATAAAGAGAGGCGCAAAAAATATCATGAGATTGGACTACGTTATTTTATAAGAATTAAGATAGAACATGTCATAGACATAGTCGAATGAATGTAGCGTTATTGTAAATATAAAAAAATTTAATTATTGTACAAAACTCAGGAATTGAATAGAAAAAACCGAACCGAATGAAACCAAACCCGAATGGTTCCATAATTAAATTCGGACCAGACGGTTTCATTTACTAAATACCCGAAAATTCAGGTACGGTTCGGTTCTCTTTAAAACCGAACCGAATCGAACTAGACCATATTCAGACATAACGCACATTAGCCGAAGATATTTAGCTCTCTCCAAGTATATCAAGAATCCCATATAGTGATGCTAAGGACAATGGAGAACACGAACTTATGCTTTCTCAAGAAAGCTTCGCAGTTTTCCTTTTCTTTCTATTTTTAAAAACTGTGTAACCTCACGAGTTTAAGATACTTATAAGTAACATAAAGCTTACTGTGTCAACATTACCTAGAAACTAATCTTTTCACTGTCAGCATAAAATCCGACTTCTATTTGGCTCCCAAAACAAATGATTCCAATAGAAGCAAAACTCCAAACACGCAAACAGAAGTTAATTGATAATTTTTTATCGAGACATTAAGTCAAATCATCTAAATATACCTTCAAAAACACCCAACTCACCTTCAAAAACACCGAGATAGCGGAAAAGATTGGTCGTGATCGATCCAGGATGAAGTGAATTTGCAGTTATTTCTGCTCCATCATCCTGTTATATGAAAATTTGATTCCAATAACTAAGGATATACAATGTATATGCTTCAAATGAGATTGGATGCGAGTGTGTTTCTTTTCTTTTTCAATTTTTTTCATTTTTTTGTTTTGGGATCATGGTCGGGGGAAAGGGCCTGAATCTATGAGATAAAATCAATATAAGAAATTCTACGCTTACTTTACCAGCCCCAAAAACCTCATGGGATCTTTCAATTTTATTAGGTTAGACTTCATGGTATTCAAATACGAGCGACAAACCAAAAAAAAAATAAGGATCTTTTGTATTTCATCTAATATTGTTTAGCTTTTAAGAAAAATCTAATGACATTAGATATTTGGTTCCAAGATCAGTGAAAACTTTCACCATATGGGATGAAGATAAAAATTGAAGTTTTAACCGAATGCAAAGCATTCAGCTATCGTTAGCCTATCCACTCCAAGAAAGGTATCGAGTTTAACGCTCATTACAATTATAAATGAATTTATTCTGATTCATTATCTTCTATAAAATTCCCAGATCGATTCCCACAAAAATCCTAAGATGGACAATGAATCTTGTACAGAATTGCACATCGAATTAAGTACCTTTAATCGTCTCGCCAACTCTTTAGCATGGAGTATATTAGCAAGTTTTGACTGGCCATAAGCAGCCCAGTTGTTGTACCTGCATGTAGACAATCAAAATCACATATGAAAATATATCAACTTCCTTGAATTCATAACCTGATCCAAGAGATGAATTAGAGAAGAGATAGAATCAAATACCCTTCTTTATCATTGAGCCTATTGAAACGAATCCCTTCGCTATAAGTAAAGCGGTGTGCCACTGATGAAACATTCACAATTCTTCCTTCTCTTTTCGTCTCACGAGCTGTTTTTTTCATGGTTTCTACTAACAAATGCGTTAAAAGAAAATGACCTGCAAATCAGAAAGAAAAGTGACTTCACGGACGCAAAATAAAGTAGCAACCACGGTTCAATTGGTGTTCAGTTTTATAATCATTTCATCTTATATCGATTCACAAGTAGAGTTCACCATTGCACTCCACATTAACAGAATTTAAGATGAAGTGGAATGACTACTTTCATGTAACTTTTTTTTGCCAAAAATATTGAAGTAATTTTAGATGAAGAGCTAACTTTTTTAGAAGCAAGCCTTTAATTTTCTTTCAAAAAAGTACTTTTACTGCTTTTTTAGGCATCATCGGTAAAAGTTCAGTCTTCTACTTCTTGTGGCAGTAAATGATTTGTAAGCTCCACTGTTCCGACTTCTGAATAGTGAGACAGACTTTTCAAATTTTAATCAAAGCGATCGTATTAGACATAACTCGTTCCTAATTGACATAATATAATGAATACAAAAGATATATTACAAGCTTTTACTTCATGATACGCAACAAGAGTGCCTTCGTCTCTAGAGTATTTGTAATTTTGCACATTTAGATAGACAGGAGCAGACGGGAAAGAGACAAATACCCAAGTGATTTGTAGCAAACTGCAGCTCAATGTTGTCTTTAGAGAGCGTGAATGGGGTTGCCATCACTCCTGCATTATTACTTTTGAAAGAGAATACAAAATCCACTCTTAAAAGACCCACAGTAAAATACAAGTAAACTGCAAATACAACACCAACAGACAATGTGAGACGGTGATGCATGTAGATGACATCAAATTCATATTGGCTTGTTTACTTACATTAAAAGGTTCAAAGGACGACCTGAGGAAGTAAATTCGGAAGCAAATTTTCGGATAGATGTCAATGAACTGAGATCTAACTCCATAGTATCAACTTTAGCAGATGGAATTTCCTCAAGTATTGCTTCTTTAACTTGTTTTCCAGCAGCCATATCCCTGACACCCATTGTAACATTCACACCGCGCAATGCAAGAACACGTGCAGTTTCTGAACCAATACCACTCGATGCCCCTGCAATTTTAGTATCCATGAGCTAAACTCAGATACAGGAAGATTACCATATGCCTGTATAAGAAACGTCTTCATCTTTTGATTACCAAAGAAATATTACAAATTAGGAATGTCATTACTGATAAAGGAAGGCGAGACTGCTTTATCAGGGGGACAAAGTTTTCTACTCTGAACATTGAAACTGGAGCATTTCTCGTAATTCAGCATCTAGTTTTTGTCTGAAATTAGTGAGGAAGGCTTGGATGGTGGTTTGTGAAATCTAATAGCTCGCAGTTTAACTATTACAGGCTTTGATATCATATGAACACGAGAGATTCATTTTACACGACAACATCTTTAAAAGGAGCAGCTCAAATTAGACACATGTAGATTAATATTTTTATACTTATTTGATGTGGGATTCTACCTTAACAGATATCAGCCAAAAGAAAATTCCGTAGTTTCTGAATTTTCCATCTTTGAACAAACTGTGTACACTGGAGATGTACAGAGCTCGAGAATTTCATCCTGAAACTTGTATATCCTTAAGTTATGAGAGTACTTCCGACTTTGTTTATTACATAAAATGATACATAAAAAAAATTCAAACTTAAGATCTATTGGTTTAAGGCAATTTAATTTAATAATTATAAAAACAGAACCCAAAATTTCATCAAAATCATAACTAACAACATTAATAAAGCATGGAAATGAGCATAATAAAACCCCAGAATTCATAAAAAAAAAATGTAAAAATTGAAAAACAAAAAATTGGGACCTGTAACAATGGCAGTGAGGCCCGAGCCATCAATTCCATTGGTGACTTCTTCAGCAGTGGAAGAAGAAGAAAAACCAGATGGGCCTTTTCTGTTGAACAGCCACATTTTCTTGAAATTCTCACTTTCTCCGGCTACTGTGTTTCTCGATAGTGGAATTTTTGATTTTTAACATTCAGAAAAATTGGATTGGATTGGATTGGATTGGATTGGTCAGGAAAATGTGGTCCATTGCTGATCGTCCAAGATTTATGTAACTAAAAACTCTTGTCAGTTCAAACTCGAAACACCTACATTAACGAGTGGTTGTGTGCGCGTGCAGAAAAAGGTACTTGTGCTCTCTATCAAATCATCCTTCCTGCTTACTCATTAACCACGAACGAGAACATTTTGGCTAACTTTTGTTTCTTTATGCTCGTTTTTTCCAAAATATGTTTTTACCTTATTTTTAATCACACATTTCAGTAAAATAATGTTATACATAAATACATTCTTTTCTTTATTTTTCAACCATACATTTTCCATCAATCTACTATTTTGAGGAAAAAATTCATAAGTACAGAAAAATGTTGACATAATTCATATCAACGCTAATGCGACGACGCATAATTAGCCTCTTTTTTTCTCACTCTCCCCATTTTCTAATGATTCCATGTCATGTGTTATCTATCAAAATTTTATGTTAAAATTTCCTATAGTTGCAGCATGATTGCTATTCCAAAATATATTCTTATAATAAAATGGGGATTAAATATGGTTTTAAAAAGGGGAAAAATTTATAAGTCAGGTGTATGGTTTAAATCAATTCAAAAGTCAAGTAGATCGTTTAACAATTCAAAACTCATCTATTAAGTAATTAATTAAAAATATTTATTAATTAGGTCACAATTATATAATTAATGGTCGCATATTCATAATTATAGGTCACATATTATCAAATTAATTAGTCACAGATGATTTCGAAGTCACAAATTCAAAAATTTATAGGTCACAATTAATTTTAATGGTCACATATTTTCAAATTTATTGGTTACGGATTTTTTTCAGTCACATATTGTCAAATTTTTAGGTCATAATTAAATACCTGGTCACAGATAACTAAATGCTTGGTCACGGACCACTGGCACTATCACTTCCATCACCAACCACCACCACTGCCACTAACAACCACCAACAATAACAACACACCTCCTCCTCTTCCTCTTCACCAACAAAATCACCATTTTCACTACAAAATCACATACACAGTCACCATCGCCGCCACCACACAAAACAACACACACACCACACATCGTCGTAACCACATCCACAGCTGCCACAAAACACCACACCACACCACACCACTCTCACCTCTAGATCCACTCTGCATCAGTCGTCAAGCGTCGAGACGCTGCCGCTGCATCAGTCGGCACAACGTCGAGCATCGTGACGCTGTCATTCACGACAGCGTCGCACCATTCATGGAGAGAGAGGATAGAGAGGGAAGGAGAAGACGAGAGGCGAGAGAGATGTGAGGGGAAGACGACGAAGGAAAAAGTGCGGCGATGCAATGGATTTGCTTCACGGTGGCGCGGTGGATTTGCTTCTGTGTCATCTCCTCTTCGTTGTAGCAGCACATCGACACTACGTCGCCGGACCGACGACGGAGAGAAGGGAGGGGAGATTTACAGAGAGGGGAAGGGGAAGGGGAAGGGGAAGGGGAGGGGAGAGGAGGCGCGAGAGAGAGAGAGAGAGAGAGAGAGAGGTGAGGGAGTTGAGAGTGATAAATTAGGGTTAGAGTATTAATATAATACCTGATTTTTGAATAAATAAACTTTGGACCTGATTTTTAAAAAACTATCTTTAAACTCCCGATTTTTTATAATTTCTCTTAAAAAATTCAAATAAGTAAGCATATTTTAGGTACCTTACCTTGAATAAGTAAAAATATGTAGGCTATTTTTAATGTGTTCATCTATTTTCAAAATAAGCCCGCGTAAGTTACACATGTCGAACTTATCCCTAAAATATGTCATTCCAAATATGCTTTAAATTTTGTGAAACTCTGACGGGCTAGAGACATGACGTGCGCGGATAATGAATATCAATTTGTAACTATTTGCACAATCCAAAAAATATCAATTTAAGAATAATCATGTACCGAAAATAATGTTAATATTCTTTTCCAAATCACTCATTTAATTGATATCATAACAAATTGGATTCCTACAAGCCAACCATCGTGTGGCACATAAAATTAGGGTTGCATCGTCTTACCTAATTCCACAAGGTTTATTTCCCTATTTGACATGAACAGGTAAAGGTAAAAGTAAATATTTCTTATCACCCTAACCAAATCCCAACTTTGTTTTGTCTCCATCACAACCAATTCTAAATATATTCCTAGTACTCTTACAATAACACATTTGACTTGACTGTCTCGGTACAATAATCTTAGTGCCTAATGATTCGTGCCCGAATGTACAAGTATCGTACAGATAGACAGTGATTGGGCTTGATATTCAAATAAGGTCTACAAATTTTTGAGGTCAAAGAAAAGAACCTTTTAAAACAAATTCCTTACAAAACAAAGTCTTGCCATTCTCGTGTGTGCGCACTGGCTTATTTTAAACAATGTAAGAATATTTTGAGAAGGTTAGACCCGTGACACATAAATGAAACTGGCTTACATTCGAACTCTATGCCTCCCGACATTATAGCAATGACATGTTTTGTAAGGAAAGAAAATAAGGAAGTGTTGTAATAAAACATGCAGCAAAAAAATTAGATATACATTTATTGCTATACGGCAGGATGAATTTAGGAGTGATGCTTCCACTCTTGAATGGCATTGTAAAGGGCATTATTGGGAAGGAGATCAGTACGCGCGTTCAAGCTTTAAATTTGTCGTTGGTGAAGTCTTGTGCCCACTATTAAACCATCCTTTTATTGCATCTCCTTCATAAGTGAAACCATCTGCTGCTATATGTGGATCTTTCACGATTTCCCGCAACTTTCAATGAAAAGAAGGAAAATGAGAAGGAGAAAAGTTTTACCATATCATGGTTGATGATTGACAAGAATTTCAAACTATATCACAGACGTAAGACCCTTCCTCAATTTTATTGTTTGATCTCTTCGTTATTTTTGTAGAATTTTAAGATATTTTCATCATTTGAAAAATCCAAATTTATTGCGTATTTCGTTGTTAAAATTAAATATAACTATTGTGTATTTGAATAATTATTCCCCGTGCGATCGACAATCTAGACTCGTTTGTCCACTTTATTACACGACACGTGAGTTTGCGGTATACATATTTTAACTAACAACAAACCGACATCATTTTTATAAGTTTAGTGACCAAAATTCGACCACCTCAAAGTTCAGCGAGCAATTGAAGACATTTTCCAAAGTACAGTGAGTAATCGAAAACGTTTTCCAAAGTTTATGAACAATAAAATACGTTTTCTTATATGACAATTTGGTAACGGCGTGACAACGCCGCCTATGAATTCCGTTAGCCACGTCACCAATTTCATTAGAGGTTTGAAACGGATGTTATATCGTACTAACATCCAACGTTTTGATACATTTAGTGGCCAAAACTCGACGTTATACATACATAAGTTCAGCGATTGTTAGGACAATTAACCCCGTTTATGAGCTAAATAAAATGCATTTTCAA
Organism: Fraxinus greggii; assembly: GCA_903798315.1. Classification (NCBI taxonomy): domain Eukaryota; kingdom Viridiplantae; phylum Streptophyta; class Magnoliopsida; order Lamiales; family Oleaceae; genus Fraxinus; species Fraxinus greggii. Next base: position 4,365 of record CAIGRK010173794.1, on the reverse strand, counting down.
TGGAGTAGACTGACAAACACAAAAATAAAGCGCTAATACAAAAATAAGTACTACAAGGAACTCAACCAATTTTGACTAAATGTATTAAGGATAAAATTAACAATTTTACTTGAAAGTTTGCACCACGAAGTCATATAAACAATCGTCTAGTAGATGTAGACCACACAATACAAGAGTCGAGAAGAAAGTACACAGTTGAAGGATATAAATTCCTTTTCAAACATAAAACAACAGCAGTGGCAACTTCCCGTTGCCAAACAAAATTACTCGTTTTTCTCTAATTGAAAAGCTCTCCGGCAACGTGTTTCATCATTCCTCTAATCTGCTTAACGAAATATAAGAAAATAAAAATATAAAAGAAATTCAAATAATTCAAAGAGCAATGTTAAACCAGATCAATAAAAAAGGTACCTGTTTTGCTGAAAGGCCAATGTTTTGTAAATCATCCAGCTGTGAAGTAAAACATTTTTCAAGTTAAAATACAAGAACAAAATGCCTGAATTGCACAAAAAAGACCATTCATCTCAAACAAGTTATGAAACTAGTGGGAGGACGATGACTGCTGGTTTATTTGTCAAGAAAGATGAGATAAGCAGATTCAAACCCCTCATGTTCTGGTCTTGCTCATATTCTGAGCAAAAACTTTATTTCTTATAAGGATTTAATCTTTTCGTGATTTCTAACTACGAGCACTTTGAAATATGAAAATGGTTATAGGATTAATCAACAGTAGTCGTAGTGTGAAAAAGGAATCTTACTTGCTTGAATGGTTCGGGAGTTTCTTCGCGGCGTTGAAGAATGTATGTAGCTCTTTTCTCTCCGATGCCCTGTATAATAAATACATCATATGATACTACTACATCTATTCTATAAAAATCCAAGAAAATAATTAAAAACATCAAATATATGAACATACCTTCAGGCCTTTCAGCTCTTCCCTGTGAAATTAGATTAAAACAAAAACCAAAAAATATGTTTATGAGTGACACAAAACGTGTGGTAATGCATGACAATAAGGTAACAAAGTAGATGCATGGTAAAACATTGTAGTCAAGAAATAACAGTAGCAAATTAACCTACACCCTAAACTAAAATATAGATTTACCGTTCTACCTTTAGTTACAAGAACATTAGTTGTCAACATATCAATCTTTAAAAGCATGTATGCTCTAATATCATATCTCATAACTAATTATCTTCGAATCTGTTTTTTACGTTCATGTTGCCTAATGGATGATGATTATGTTCCGAAATTCTAGTATAGAATTTGATTTTGACTTTTTTGAGAAGTGATTTTGTGAAAAGTGATTTTTTTGGAGAACGTGTAGTTAAAAAGTAGGGAAAACTTGGGAGCCACGTGTAAAGTTATTTTATTGAGAGAATGAGTGGGTTGAAAATGAGTTGAGAAAAAGTGATTTTGAAAAAAATCAAAATCAAACAAAGGCTAACAGCTGAAATTGATCAAAATACACTTGAATTTTACTTATAACACCTTCAGGTTAACTATTTTTATCAACTTTGATATTGGCAACTTGATAATTGGAGTGCATGAGTTGTTTCTAGTTCATATCACGACAGGTTGAGCCCTGCGGTTGAAAATCATTAGCAAATAAGAACCCCGTGGTTTGCATTGGGTTCCATCACCGAACATTTGGGTCTAATTAGATTATATTATATTTGCTACCATATGAGTGTTGGAAAAATCAAGGTCTAGTTTTCTTAAATTTTACTAGGTTATGAATGCAGAACTCAAAAGGCGTAAATAAATAATAACCTGGGAAAAGGTATGGAAGATTTACTTGTTAGCAGAATTCAAAAAATTGAGGTACTCTTGAACGAGAGAATGCTGCCATGGACAAGGTATACTTAATTAGCATTAAACCAACAATGAGTTGCATGGATATAAGGTATATAGTATCACGAACCTTCACTCCCGAGCTGCGATTGCTGAAAGTACCCCGAGGACTATGGCATCTCTCAACAAGACGTTCCATGACTGGGGTTTTGGGGTCTATCTGACTGCTATATGGTGTAATTGCATTGTCTAAAAACTTAACCCTGGACGGAGTTGATGAACATAACGACCTTAGATTGTTTGATATTTCTCTTAGTCTTTCAGTAAGTGACAGGGCTCCATCTTCATTCTTCTTCAAAGGTACATTTTCCTTGCCCAAGCGACCTGAAGCATTGAATAATATGTAAGAGAAATGATAGAAAAATCAATAGGAGAAATGATAGAAAAATCAATGGTCTTGCATCAGCAGTAATACCAGGAAAAGCTTCTACATTATCACTCCTTCTGTGTGATGAAACACCCTGAAAATCAAAAGCATACAGATTATGCGTATTAGTTCTTCATTAGTGTGTAATAGTAAAATTTCCAAATAAGACCAAACTTACGCTATTGGCTATTTAAAGCAATAGTGTTAGTAGTGCAATCAATAGTCTACAAGTAAACTAAGTAATAATACCCTTTCAGCAAGAACAATAGCCATATCCTTTGGGGAAATTGGCAATGGAATGTCCTGCAATTAATACACTGTTTGAGTGTGAAGTCCTTAAAATCTGTAGTAAATTTCAGAATCAATAATTCTTACATTTTCTTTTGGTTCCACAGCTAAATTAACATCTGAAATAGATTTATCCTGTTTTTGCAGCATCAAACAAATATTCTCAAGGATAATGACAGTATCAATCAAAATACATTGTTATCTGTTTTAAGTAAATGCATTACAAGAATTTTTTGAGAGTCGAAATACCTGTTCCAAGGACACATCTGAAGCAACAAGTGGGAGAAGCTTAGTTTTCCTGGCTGAAGTATCTTCAGGTGGGGATCTCAACTGCATTATATTTGAAGTCTAGATGAGCTTACGGCTAAATGGAATTAGTGCTTAGTAACAGTCCTTTTTTTTTTTCATTTAACCAAACCAAACAATACCAGTGTGGCCTAGGCACGGGTTTGCCTCGAACATAAACATGAATACCAGTGGTACATGATGCATTCACTTTCCCACCTCAAAGGGGGAAGGGAAATTGAGAACAAACTTCAAACTAACAAAAGTTAACAACATAGTAATAGTTTTCCGTGCTTAATGCTTGAAGTGTCTAAAAATCATTACCGCGATATCTACATGTAGGAAAGACAAAAAGCAAAGGAAAAAGAAAGAAATGAGTACCTGATTACTCAATAGATTGCAGAAATTAACAGCAAATACCTGCTTAGAATTGTTTGATTTTTCTTCGTCAAAGAGTTTCCTTCAGTGGAGTAAAAGAGAGAGAGTTTAGTAAAATGCTACATTGAACACTTCATAACTTTGATTCCAATATCAGATGAAAGTACTTTTACCTTCCTCTCAATATGCTGCTATCCTTCTTTTTCGACAGGAGCACACTCGAAGCAATCTGTTTTTTCATGATCAAGAAAGTAGATGGCGTCTTCCCACTTTTTATTGATGAAGGCGAGTTCACTTTGGCTGCTGAGCTTCGACTTCTGTTTGTGGAGTCTATCAAAACTTGCTTGGCATTTCGGCGTGACAGAGAAACTAAACTTAATGAGCAAACAGAGTCTTGGCAAAAGGAAGGATTCTGCATTCAATAGGGATGAAATGAATTAAAAAGACGTATTGAAGTTAAAAGTAAATTCACAATGTAGGAACAAATAATAACATGTATACAACTCCTAAAGTATAAAATCCGTACCAAGCATGTAAGCATCAATACATGACTTTTTCCTCCAAGGGATTCTTGTAATATTCGAGTTAGTTTGCTTTCCCGATATGGCACACGTTTCTCATCGGCGTTAAGGGCATAGACTACATTCAACATTGTATATAGTGACTTATTAGTCCGGTTACTTTCAGTAAATATGGTTCCATCTTTAATATTTCTTCTAGGATCTTCATAGCCTGATACATGAAAACAGTAATCACAAAGTCAAGTCTTCAGAAGTATGAATACAATTATACAATCTTAAATTCTGTTAAAAGTTTCGTGGTTAAAACCTGCTAAATCAACAAAATTCATCTTGCTTGTTAACTTGGTTTTCAGATTGTCATCTTCAGATGATACGTGTATCATCAAGCCCTTGTGGCTGCGTGTTTGCTCTGTTGGTATCTTTTGCACAGACTTTTGAAAACTACCCCGACTAAAGTATATATTGTGGAATTCTTGAATAGATTTCATAGAGACCTAGAAGAGAACAACATTAAGAAAGTACCACAAGTAGATATAGGGCGTGTTCGGTAGGAATTAAAATCAGATTAAAATTGAAAAACTAGCCGTTATTGTTGACTTTTATGAGATGAGGAGAATCCATAACGGCCATATTTTCAATTTTAATTGGCTTTTAATCTGTACCGAACATGA
>CAIGRK010173689.1:0-19792 GCA_903798315.1 Fraxinus greggii | reverse complement strand
TGTCCTCTCAAATTCTAACTCGTGGAATTTGATCCCAAAATTATAACTTTTATTCAATTTTGTCCTCTTTCTTTTCCAAACATTTAGAAACGGGCCAAACAAAAGAAAATTAACCCAAGTTGAGTAAAGTAACACTTGGACCTAAAAACTTAATAATTTAGTTCAAGTAAGTGCACAAAACTCACTTATCAAACTTACAACTAAAAACCAGGACTTTGGCTCTCTTCTTTCATTCATAAGATTTAATTGCTGGCATGGAGAGTTGCAGTTATGATGATAATTGATTACTCTACTATTTCTGCTTGCTTTTTGCATATTGTAATCATGCCCCTGATGGGATTCTCTCTTGTAATACATGGGCTCGAAGGAAAATAATCGTCGCCTAATCAGATGAATTTTACTGATACCGCTAACAATCGGTTCGCTAGTCCATCTGTCGATCCAATGTGGTATAAGTTTGTTGTAGAAGGGTTGTAAGGAAATATACCAAGCCATAATGTCTGAAGGAACTTGATGTTTTGAGACGTGGAATGTGACTTCTGAATTTTATTCATTCTATATAGAAATTGAAATGTCTCCTGAGTTTGCTATGATATCGAATGATCAGAAGTGTTTTTGAGTGCCGAAGAAATCACTTTGTTGATTCCTCATAGTAGAAAGATAAACTTTGATAGAACATTATTCATCTACTAGATATGCAAAAGCATTAGGGGTATGTTTAGATGGACAACTACAATCGGAAATACGGATTATTACCTGTACGATGATTTTGTACAAGTAGTTAGGTGTACAAATCCTTATCGTTGATTTCAAAAACAATTTTTAGGACATGATGCTTGTCAATTTCTACATTGTCAAACTAGTTGTACAAGTGATCGAAGATTACAATGAACATGAGAAAACTGCTGAAGTGATTAATCAGGTTGGAAGGCTAACAATAATAATAAATATTACTTTTTTTTCACTTGAATACGGAATCAAATCCACCAAACAAACCACAATAAGAACAATGCAGCCTGTCTTCTCGACACAAACGTTTTACATTATCATTATCTATCAACTAAACTAAAAACTAAATTTTAAAAATAACTTGAAATATGAAATCCATAAATAGGGTAGATTGAATTCTTGTTCAATCAAAACCTCTGAATTTTATCAGCCTTGATTACAGGGTTAGCCTTTGCAATCTCTTCTCTTCCTTGTACCTTGAAGTCAAAGGTACAATCATGTTTTTCCGGGTACCTGTGCGTTCCACAGAAGAAACTATCGCACTTACACTTGAATCCCGTCAAACCCAACTTTTTGTTACAACTCAAACACCTATTACTAACCACCTTCTTCTCCACTACTGCCGCCGCCACCTCCTCCGTCACAACCTTCTCTTCCACCACAGAAGATGATGGACATACAGTACCGACAATCTTTTCCATGGCAATCTTGGCTGAGGCGGCTTTTTCCTTCTCGATCCGTAAATATGAGTAACACTTTGAGCAAAGACCCATCGTCGCCGCTGTACCGAAGAAGCCGCAGCCGCTGGCGCAGAGAACCGGCTCCGATGGCTGAAAACTGGTTCCGTCGTTTATCTTGTTTCCTTCAGAAGATCCCATATCTCGTTTCGTTGAATCGAATATTGAGAACAGATTGTATCTTTTTAACGGAAAATCTGTGAATCGATTAACGAATTCTTCAAGATAGATGACAGCGGAGACAGTAATTGCCAAATTGCTATCTATTTCATCAATGAACAAAGGCGTGCGAGATAAAAGTTGTTATATAGACAACGGCATTGATTAAAATGACTTATGTACCCCGCAATTGGAGTTGCTTTAACAGGGTATTTGTGGAATTTGAAATTGGAACCGACTTCCTTGACTCGGTTTCTTGGTTCCAGGAAAGGAAATAAAGTTGTCATTGAATTTTGAATTAGTATTTCCATTCTGGGTGGTAAAAGACAAAATTGTCCAAGATTAATCAGTAGAGAGATTTCAGGTTCATGAAGGAGAACGAGGACAGTATCGTCTTTCTAACCAAACAGAAAGTCCTAGGTTAAGGCGCCTTCTAGAACATTCGAAAGATTCCAAAATAGATGAATATTTTTATGACAATATTCTAGTTTTGAAAATATTCTACAAAAAATATATATTAAAACTGCAGCGGCAAATTTGATTAGAAAAATGTAGACTTACGGTGTTTGGTGGAGATTAAAATTAATTTTTTTAGTAGATTTTGATAGAAGATTTTGAAATATGTTGTTGAAAAGTTGTGAGACTAACGAAAAATGTGGTTAATATTGATTATTTGACTATGACTTAAATTAAAATCAGATTTTAATCCAAAACAAACATGCTCGGGCCTTCTAAAACTGCCAGCATTCTAGTTTCGGACGTTTGGCGAGAATCACCAAAACTCCTTTAGTTAGAGAATCGATAAATTATAACCAATCATGAGATGAGTTACAAATAATTATAAGAAAAAAATAAATTATACTTGCAACATTTGTAATTTATGGATTTCAGGGAGGTGTGGACATCTATAACACAGAATTTGAAATTACCTGCATAAGTGATTTTGAAGAGCAGCGTAGACAATAAACAATTTTGCTGTGATCAAAGCTGACTTCAAGGTAAAGGAAGGATGCAATTGTCAATGCTAACCCTGTAATCAATGATGACAAACTTCAGAGGTTTTCTAATTGATTAAACGACAACTGATTCAACCCTGTTTAACGTTGGGAATTGGATTTCATATTTTTATCTTAATTAAGAACAACAACAATAATAATGTGTTGACCTCATTTTTTGTACTGTCGATGTGCACAACAGATACCAAGCATACTTTTGTTCATGCAAGATAAGTCCGACATGTGTAAACAAATTATTAGTCGATAATATCTCAAATTTGAAAGTGAAAAAAGTCACGAGACAAATATATTTGGGCATTGGCAACATATATAAGCGAAGTTGAATGATAAGGAGCGATCAACAAAAATCGAACTAAAAATCAGAATCAAACATCTAATTTTCTTAATCCAAATTTTATTCAAGAGGAGAGAATATATTGCCTATTTGCATTGCCTAATGACACAAAGGAGGGTATTTATAGTGTTTGTGTTACATATGAAATGGTGACAATTGAATGAGAGAACACGTGACATCATCTCCTTAATCGAAGCATCTTATCTTATATATCAATTTTGACCAAACTAACATGTGGCGCATTAAATGCTCCAAAAAAGGACAACCAACTTATAACTTATATTGACAAGACTTCGACATATTATTCATTACAAAAGTCAAATCAATCATTCCAACAAGATTTCATGAATTGAAGATCTTTAAATGTGTGTCATCACTCGTCGTGGTAAAGTTTCAAATTTAACTTCTTTGAGTCTCACCACTTCGGCATGTCCATTCCATGAATGGGCTTCAGTGGGTCGGTACTTCGGATTTAGTGAATTTTGATAGGTCTTATGCACTCCATGTGGGATGTCGAGTGGTTTCGATTAAAGGGCTTTAGATGGGTCGACCATGTGGGAGCCTTCGTGGCGAAGGGTAACAATATGAGTGTAATACTGGGAGGATAGGCTCTGTAATAATATAAGTGTAATTGTTTTGAACTAAATAAAACTATAAATGTAATTTACAATTAGTACTTACGACATCTAAGTAATTTGTTTCCAACATCTTTTCATATGTATGAAATAGTTGAACTGTATTGGGACATGTGCAACTAAAAGTATAATTTACTTTTCAGATGAATTGTCTACATTAAATCATGTTAATTTTGGTGTTCTTTTGCTTCTAATCTTTATCCTCTATCATGAAATAAAGTATCATCATATTCTTATTTCTGGTTTGATGTTCTTAGTTCAATTTAATCTAAAGAACTTTAAATGCCGAATAATGTAGCGTAGAGGAGGTGAATATGCTAACTTCCATGGTTACAGATTAATTAAATCAATCAACTAAAACTAACCAAAGATGTCAATGGTCTAGTATGCCAGTCTACACGCGAATTCACACATGATGCTTGGTGCTTTGCATAATTTTTGTACCCAATTTCAAGTATCTACCTACTCTTTAACCTATTTGGTAAGGTTCTTTTCCCATTTTCGAACTGCCTACTCCCGGCCTGCAATTAGATTATGCAATCCTTGAGACAAATAAGAAGACAGGCTACTTCAGTTTCACACATTTTTTTCCATTTTTGTTCGAGTTTAGGCACTCTGTCTATCTTCGTTTGCTAAATGAATGGGAATGTTCAGTGTTGGTGTTTGCAATGGCAATTTGGCGTGGGGTGGGATGGCGTGGCGTGGCGTGGCCGTGAGGTGGAGAATAACATGGATAAAGTCTTTTCTTTTGACATATATTCTCTTCCTTTTTTTTCTTTTATTTTCTTCGTTACTTTGGGATTTGAAGGCTCAACCAGTTCAATAAGACTCCTTTTTGTCTAGGTTGACAATAGAAACGATATGCCAACGGATTCTCAAGCCATATTTTATTTTCTATTAGCAAAGTTAGCATATCCATTAATTTAGCAGATGTAGGTACTAAGTAGGTATATGGATCATGGAGTTCATAGACGGAAACAAAAATAAAAGTTACAATGACTAATTCTGAAATAGAAAAATGTTAGGTTTAGCCGGAATCCAACAACGCTATTAAGTTACTTGACTAACGGTGTTTTTAACCTTTTTCTTAGAAGAACTTGGAAGCCATTCTTACGGATATTTCTGCCAAAGACGATTTGGTTCCCAAAGGATGGTGCTGGTGGGATTTCAAGTGATCGAAATGATAGAAGTCGAGGTACCAATGATGCACCACAGGATGATTGGAAGGATCACTACGGTAGCCCTTCAAAACAAAGTGAACCACCACTCGTTACAGGAGGTACATAGCCTACTACTTCAGCAAACCAGCTCTGCGGCAAAAGCTTGTCGACGCCTCTTATAGCGTCCGAAGCTCATTGACCCGTTAGCAAGTTGGTCTTCAACCTTTCATTTTTGTTACACAATGAAAACTGTCTAAATCATAGTTAAATTGTTTTGTGATCTAGTGGGCGGATTGTGTGTTGATATTGTGCTGTGGCCCATCCTAAAGTTTTGGCCCTTTTTTACCTTCTAAACATAAAATTATCCAGTTTTTTTTGACGTTGTAAAATTGATTGAAAAAAGATGCGACGACGTGTTTGGGTAAACTTAAAAGTCACTAAAAAGGTGATTTTGCTGTATTAAGCTACTTTTAATCTTACCCAAATATGCTTGAAAGCTCATTGAAACATGCTTCACTTTAAAAATTTTGAACTCTAGTGTTAAGATTTTGGTTCCATCTTAAAAGGTCAATCTTATTAAGAGGAGTCGTCCAAACCCTTATAAATTGGTCTATATTTTCATCTTTATTTGATGTGGGATTCTATACCTTAACATGCCACCACAAGATGATGGCTCGTTTGAGCAGACCAATCTTGAAATCCGCGTACTCAAATTTTTTTTTTTTAGTCTTAATCGGATCGAATTGCTCGTTAGAGCTTAATAGACTCTGATACCATATTAAGAATTGATGTTCCATCTTAAAAGATCAACCTTGTTAAGAGGAGTAGCACAAACCCTTATAAATTGATCTATGTTTTTATCTTTAATCGTTGTAGGATTCTATCACACCTCTTTTGGGAACTCGTCGTCTTCAAATTGGATTGTGGACTCTGGCGCCTCCCATCATGTTACTGGCGATTTAACTAATCTTTCCCACCAACAGCCTTATGAAGGTCCTAATGACATTCTCTTAGGTGATGGTTCAAGCCTCAAAATTACTCACACTGGTTCTCCTAAACTCCCCGCTACTTCTAAGTCTTTTTGTTTGTCTAATGTGTCATGTGTTCCTTTAATAAAGCAAAACTTAATTTCTGTTTCTAAGTTTTGTAAAACCAACAATGCTTCTATTGAGTTTTTTCCTTCTTCTTTTGTTGTCAAGGATCTCAAACGGGGGTGCATCTCACTCAGGGGCGGAGCAAGGATGATGTGTATGAGTGACCTTGGCCTAACGGGGGAAACACAGTGGGTACCTCTCCTAAACAAGCATGTGTTAGTGTCAAGACGTCACTTGCCAATTGGCATCATCGTTTAGGACATCCATCATCTCGTATTTTTCAGTTTTTAATTCACAATCGTAATCTTCCAATTTATCCTACTGAGTCATTCCACAATTTCTTTTGTGAGTCATGTTTATGTAATAAGAGCCACAAATTGCCTTTTGGAGTTTCTTCACTTCAAAGTCGTGGTCCTCTTGATTTAGTTTATGCTGATGTATGGGGGCCTTCCCCGATTGAATCAATTGATGGCTTTCGGTACTATCTTATTTTCATTGATTATTTTACGAAATATGTCTAGTTATTTCCTATGGCTTACAAGTCTGATGTTTACACAATTTTTCTCAAATACAAGTCTATGGTCGAAAAATACTTTAAAGCATCATTGGTAACTCTTTACACAGATGGTGGCACCGAATATAAAAGTCTTAAATCCTACTTTGTATCACAAGGTATTCAACATCAATTCTCTCATTTACACACCCGAACATATAAGCTCTGTTGAAAGGAAACATCGTCATGTTGTTGAGATAGGTTTGGCCATGCTCCACAAATCTTCTCTACATTTAAAATATTGGTCTCATGCTTTCCTTGTTGCTGCATACTTAATAAATCGTTTGCCCACTTCAGTTCTTAAATATCAAACACCTTTTGAGTCTCTCTTTCACTAGATGCCAAACTATGATAAGTTACGAGCTTTTGGGTGCTTATGTTTTACTTGGTTGCGTCCTTATTCTGATCATAAACTTGATAAATGCTCCAAGCCTTGTGTCTTTATTGGATATTCCAACACTCATATTGCTTATAAGTGTTTAGACTTGTCTTCCAACCGTGTGTACATCTCTCATCATGTCCAATTCATTGAACACCAATTTTCTCTTGCCTCAAGTACTACGCCTACAGATCTTGGCCAAGCTATCTCCACTTGGTCTTCATGTTCCCCAGCTCTTGCTGCTATCCAACCTTCTCTTTTTGTGGTTCCCACTTCCTCCGAATTTTTCTGGCAACAAGCACCTTCTTGCACTAACACACGGCCTAATCAGAGGCTGATCTCATCACTTTCTCCTGCTAGTTCAAGTCCACCTACTACGGCTTCAGCTCCTCTCTCTGTGTGTGATGCTACTCCAAGGTATGATTTTTCTCCTTCTTCTCTCCCTTTGTCTTCTAACTCTTCTAATACTTCCTCTCCATCCTTGTCCTTGTCACCACCTACTCAAACACAAGGGTCCAATCCTCTAACCGAGCCATCTCATCAAATTGTAACCCGTTCTCAAAATAATATCCATTGTCCCGAACAATTTCCTGGTTTTAAGACAAGTTTTCATGTCACCAAACATCCGCTTCCTACATCCCTTGAGCCTACTACCGCCTCTCAAGCTCTTAAAGATCCCAAATGGTGTGCTGCCTTGGATGATGAGCTTGATGCTCTTGCTCACAACCGTACATGGGTTCTTGTACCTCCTCTTTCCAACCATAACATTGTAGGGGGTGTAAATGGGTGTTTCGTATCAAACACAATCCGGATGGTTCTATTTCCAGGTACAAAGCTCGTTTGGTTTCCAAAGGGTTCCATCAACGCCCTGGGGTCATTATTATGACACTTTTAGCCCCGTTGTTAAGCCAACCACCATTCAAGCTGTTCTATCCACTGCCTTGAGTAAAGGCTGGCCTATTTCACAGCTTGATGTTAATAATACTTTTCTTCATGGAAATTTAATTGAGCATCTTTACATTGCTCAACCCCCTGGGTATGTTGATCAGGCTAATCCTACTCATGTTTGCCACTTACAAAAGTCTCTTAACGGTTTGAAACAAGCCCCTCGAGTTTAGTAAACAGAGTTAAAGACATTTCTCCTCAACTTTGGGTTTATCAATTCTAAGTATGATACTTCATTATTCATCTATCAATGTCGATCAGTCATAATTGTTTTTCTAGTATATGTGGATGATTTACTTCTAACAGGGAATTGTTCTCAGTCCATTAGGAGGTTCGTTGATGCTCTTGCTCATCGTTTTTCCCTAAAGGATCTTGTTCCCTTGAGCTACTTCTTGGGTGTTGAGGCCATTTCCACTTCTGATGGCATGTTTTTATCTCAACGTAAGTATGTTCATGACTTGTTGGCAAAGTTTCATTTGGAAAGCATAAAGGATTCTTCCAGCCCAATGTCTTCAACTGGCCATCTAACTCTCAATGAAGGTTCTCCTCCAGATAATGCTACTCAATTTCGGAGCTTGATTGGTAGACTTCAATATCACTAGCTCACTCATCCCGATATTGCTTTTGCCGTCAACAAACTTGCCCAATTCATGCATGCCCCCAACTCAAACCTACTAGACTGCAGCTAAGAGGTTGCTCCGTTACCTCAAGCATACCATACATCTTGGTCTCACTTTTCAATGTCAACAACCTCTCCATCTTCAAGCTTATTCAGATGTCACTCCATGTCTTGATCTTCGGGCTTATTTTGATGCCGACTGGGCTGGCGACCCTGTTTCTTACAAGTCTACCACGGCTTCTGTTCTTTTTCTTGGTGGCAATCCAATCTCTTGGTGTTCAAAGAAACAGAGGACGGTAGCTCGTTCTTCAACGGAGGTAGAGTATCGTGCTGTCGCTTCTACCGTTGCTAAAGTCACTTGGGTTTCTCATCTCCTTTCTGAGCTTGGTATCACTCTTCAACAATCTCCTACCATTTATTGTGATAATTTAAGTGCCACATATTTGTGTGTTAATCTGCTCTTCAACAGTCGAATGAAGCATGTCGCGTTGGATTACCATTTTGTTAGGGAAAAAGTTGCTGATGATTCTCTTAAAGTTTCTCACGCTAATACTCACTCCCAGCTGGCTGATGTCCCTACTAAACCTCTCTCCAAAAGTCGATTCCTTTTTCTTCGATCCAAGATTGGCATTTCAGATGGAATTGCCATCCTACGGGGGCGTATTGAAGCTCAATCATATGAGCTATTCTTTAGGTTTCTGTTGTAACAAATTGTTTCTGATGTGTATTCAAATATTTGTTTCATTGTAACTGACTTGACCACGTTTTTGTGGGATATTTGTTGTAACCGTTTGGGATGTTTATGATCTATATAAACCCCATTCAATGTGTTTAATAAAAGTATCAATTATTCAGCAATTACTCCTAATCCCACATCACTTAAATGAGTGTCAATGAGAGCTAGCTCATCAGCAATTCCTTTGATGGTTTGAAGAAACTCTGCAACAGAACGAGTATTGCAAGTGATGTTGGTAAGTTTCTCCTTGAGATTCATTACTCGTGATCTGGATTTGTTAGCATAATTCTTATGAAGCTTTACCCAAGCATCACAAGAAGAAGTAGCAGCAGCAATCAAAGGCACAAAGCCTTCCGAAAGAGACGCAAGAATTGCGTGAAGGAGCAATTTATCTTACCTAGTCCAAATAAGAAAATCTGGATTTGAAACAGTTGTTCCATCTTCGGCAATAATTTCCTTGGATCGGCATGTTTTATTCCCATCAAGAAATCCCATGAAATCATAACCATATAGAAGGGCGTCAAATTGTGCTTTCCAAGAGGGAAAGTTGTCGTTGTTCAACTTGATGGGTAGTTGGGCAGTAGCATTAATGGAGATAATTCCATCAAAGCAAGAAGTGGAAGAGATGAGTGATACATTGGTTCTGCTGGTTGTGTTTTCGGCCATGGTGCATGATATTTTCAAAGAGAGGTTTTGGATCAAGGAAAAGGAAATCGTTGGAGTCTTTATCTCTTTGGTACCATAACAGATCTTAAGAGGAGCAATTGCTAAATAATTTATACTTTTTTTAAACACATTGAATGTGATTTATATAGATCATAAACATCCCAAACGGTTACAACAAATATCCCACAAAACGTGGTCAAGTCAGTTACAATGAAACAAATATTTGAATACACATCAGAAACAATTTGTTACAACAAAAACCTAAAGAATAGCTCATATGATTGAGCTTCAATATCTAGTCTAAGTTAGAAAGTAAAACTTAACTTCAGAAAATTGGATATGCAAGAGTCACGTGTCGATTTGCTCATTTTTAGAGCTTAAGGTTAAATTGCTATAGTCGAGCAATATGTTAGTATAATTAGTTGAAGTTTCCTAATTATTGTGTTGTGTTCAGAAGGTGAATTTAATCTGTAAGAAAAGTGAATCAAAAAGGGGATTTTTTCTTCACTACTTTTGAAGTAATCACAATGTTCAAAGTAAAAGGAGGTAGAAAAGGGCGAATTGAGTGAAACCTAAGGGCATTAGGGTTAATTTGTATTCATGCCGATTTAAGTTGCATCCATAAAATTCTTTTTTAAATCTAACTTTAACAAACTACTTTCGATGATAATTGCTTAGATGTCAAATCTACTGTAGAGGGAAAGGCGATTTTCATGGAAAAAATCTGGCATCATTTATTTATTTTTTGTGGTTTACCGAATGTCTTTTAGGATTTTACGGCCGTAAATGAAGAAATTTTTTGTTCTAAATTCAAAATTCAAAATCTGTTGTAATACATAAATTCTTCTGTGAAAGCATGAGAAAAAGTAATAGATTAGAAATGAAAAAGATATTAACTCGATGATTCATTTGTCAACCTCAATCAAGTCGTGAATGGTGGGAAGATATTTGAGGGATATACGAATGGATGTATCCGTACTTAACAATGAATTAAGTTGTATTTTAATAATTTAAAATCGTCTCGTTTAAAAACTAGTGATTCACATTTTCAATAAGTTCAAGTTGATTGATAGAACGATCTGCAATGCCCCGTTAGACCTTCTAATTGGACTAATGATTCATTCACATAGTACTTTTGTAGGGACAATAACGGAGTCAATTGATCTTAGTTTCAATTTATCACTAATTTTATCGAAATACATACATACGTCTATACAAACGACAACAATTGAAGCTATTTGAATTGTCCACTCTGTTTATGGTTTGGTTCAAGTCATTGTCAAGAAAATAAATGAAGTTGAGAGTGATGTTCATCAATTATTTCTCCAATAAAGTTAGTAAGCTACTTTCTTCAAATTCATCATTGAGAGTTTTTATAATGCTTCATCCATTTATAAGCAGGCCATCTACAACTTATTTTTTCACTTAAAAGTTAAAATTAGCTTAATTTCACCTTTACCAGTCGACACAAACTCGATTTTATCAAAAGTAGATAAAAATAATTAAGATTTGAAATCTACAAATCATGCAGTCCTTTTAAATTAAAGCACTTGAATATAATCAATTTCTAAGTATATTTCGAATCTCAAATCAATGTTGCATTTAGCGTCTTGTTTATTTATTAAGAATAGTGAAGTCAGAAGGTGTCGAAGTTTTAGTGATGGACGATCAATGAAAATAACATATTTTAACTCGAATATGATTTCCTTAATACTTTCTTTTTATTTTCTCTATTATTGATTTTTCTTAAATTATTAGTATTTGCTTATTTGCTCTCAAAATAGTGCACGTCATTTTAATGTGAAATTGAATCTAATGTTCATCGAGACGGCTGATGTTACACAACTAAAATATCGAGAATTGATTTGTTTACCATTAAGGTTGAAGATTTTTTTTTTTCACAACTATAATTGTTAGAGAATCTATGTTACAATTTTTCCTATTATTTTTAATCTAATTGGCGACTTATTACCTTTGGAATCCATTCCATTTGAGAATACATAAAAAAGAAGACAAAAAGAATTTCAAAATGTTATAATTTTTAACGTAGACAGCACGATATCCAATAAAGTATAAATGCGTCTTTTGTGTATGCGAACTGTATAAAAGTGTACCAAATTCGTGCTAATATATTTCGATATAGAAATTTGTAACAATTATGCTACATGTACATCATCTTTTATATTGTCCTATGTGACAACACATTATTGGACAGTTTAAA
Source organism: Fraxinus greggii (assembly GCA_903798315.1). NCBI lineage: Eukaryota > Viridiplantae > Streptophyta > Magnoliopsida > Lamiales > Oleaceae > Fraxinus > Fraxinus greggii. Next base: position 7,809 of record CAIGRK010173689.1, on the reverse strand, counting down.
AAAATAAAACCCTTACTCGTCCACAATTTTCTTAAAACAAAGGGAATATTAACATAAATGTAAGGAAAAGAATGTATAAATAGGATAATTGAGTCCCCTATTTGAGTCATATTAAAATTTTCATTTTCATTTTTCTATTTATTTTTAACGATACATTCTTCAATAAAATAATATTTTTTATCACATCAATAACTTTTCCTTCTTTTTAATTACACATTCTCTATAAATATATTATCTCAAAACACATTCTTCCAAAATAATGTGATTCAAACACGCACGAAATTTGTAATGTTGAGATGAAGTCAGCACTATGTCATCATTACACTGTTCCTTAAAGACACTAGAAATAAAAATTATAAATTTTAATTAAAACTCTTAAATCAAGGTCAAAAGGAGCTCAACTGCGGTTAGTCCTTGATCTTGACCTTTTTGGTTATTCCACCAAAGACTTGAGACATAGACTTCCCAATTTGATAGGCAACAAATTATGTGTAAAAATATATGCTTTTTGGTTTTTAAAAGATTTGATTGTATTACATAAATAAGAAAATGGTTAATGTTAATGTGCGAGAATTCATTTAAATTAAGACCATTTTGGAGTAATCAAAGATTAATTTTTTAGTAAATTTTGATGTAAAGGAAAATATTATTCTATTGAAAAATGTGTAATTAAAAATAATTAAGAAAAAGAGAATGAGAATTTTAGTGTGTACCAGAATGGAGAAATAAATTTGACGATGAAACTGTAATGTGAGTGCATGTGTCAATGCGCCCAAAAGTCGTACAATCTGACATCTGTTTTCAACTCTTTCCCACTGTTTGTCTTCTCCACACCAAGAAAACAAACGAGAATTAGGCAATCCAAAGTCACAAAAATTCAACACTCTCTCACTTAAACACTGTGAGATAAGATCGATAAAAAATCACAGCTTTTGAATTTGATTTTTTTGCTCTGAACCAAACCCGGAAAATGGATTTTCCAAGATTCTTCATTTTCCTTCTTTTGATTGCATTTGCATCTATTTTGATAAAACCCAGTTTTGGAAATGCAGAATTGAGAGCATTAATGGATATAAAGTCATCTTTGGACCCAGAAAATAAGTACTTATCATCATGGGTCAGTGATGGGGATCCATGCAGTGGGAAATTTGAAGGTGTGGCATGTAATGAACACAGGAAAGTGGGTAATATTTCACTGCAAAGTAAAGGGCTCACCGGAAAAGTGTCTCCGGCGGTGGCGGAGCTCAAGTGTTTGTCGGGTCTTTACTTGCATTACAATTCTTTGACTGGAGAAATACCCAAGGAGATTGCTAATCTCACTGAATTGACAGATCTTTATCTCAATGTGAATAATCTGTCTGGAATTATACCGCCGGAGATCGGAAGCATGGCTAGTCTTCAAGGTTTGTACTGTGTGATTTCATCGTTTATATGGCCTCGACTCAAAGTTTAAACTGTTAGAAATAACCATTCACTGTTGGTGTGTGACCACGAGACTTGAAATCGAAGCTAAACTTCTGATGCCAGGTTGAACCACCTAGTATACCTTGAGATGTTAGAGATTAGAAATAACACATTTAAAATTTGTTTATATAGAACTTATGATTGAATTAGTGGTTTTATTTCTGTAAAAGAAAAGTTTAAAGCTTTCTTCCTGAGACATGTGAAGTGTTATATTTTGAACTGGATTTTGGCTATAAGATGCACCCCCCAGTTAGTTTATGTATCTGGGACGTTTTTGGAAAAATTAACTGTTAATTACCCAAAAGTTTATATGTTTCTAATCATTTAATTTGATAAAGCTTAAGATTTGAATTGGCAATCTGCATCTAGGAAAGGGGTATTTTACTTCCAGGATTTGGTAATTTTCCAACTCTATTTTATATGATTTAAATTTGTTGTTTTTTCAGTGCTGCAGCTATGTTGTAACCAGTTAACAGGGAACATACCTAACAAGATGGGGTTCTTAAAAAGGTTGAGTGTTCTTGCACTCGAAAACAATAGATTAAATGGGCACATTCCCGAAAGCTTGGGAAATTTGGTAGGGCTCAAGAGGCTTTATTTGAGCTCCAATCAACTATCCGGTCCAATTCCAGTTAGATTGGCGAATGTTCCCCAATTGGAGTTTCTAGAGGTACAAAACAATAACCTTTCTGGAGTCGTGCCTTCCGGTAAGTTGATTTCTTTATATTCATGCACTCTGTAATGGGTTTTTGTTCTTCTTTCTTTTTAACAATTAGGAGCTGTTTTAAATGAAAGTTTCATACATGGTTTTAAAAGCTCACGTTGTTTGAGGAACTATAGATGTTGTTGGAGTGAAGGATAGTCAAAAATGGCATTCTAATGTGTTGTAGTTTATTATTATTCAAGACTTGTATCATTTGATGAGGTCATTGGAATAGCTAGAAACATATCGAACTGGTGTCGGAATGTGTTTGATTCAATATCAAAAATCTCGGAAAGTAGGTTCGGGTTTAGAAATGTATAACAAGAATTCTTGGATTGCTTATTAGAATGGGTGTATTTTTATTTTTTTCGTTTTTTTCTCTGCATTGTTTTTCTTGTTAAATTTTCATTCCTGTGCATATATTCTAAATTTTGTTTTTCTTTTTCCTTCGATACTTGCGGGAAGCTTTGAAGAGGTTGAATGGAGGATTCCGTCCTGAAAACAACCCTGGTCTATGTGGGGTTGGCTTTTCTTCATTGAGAGTTTGCACTGCTTGGGATAATCTAAACACGAATGTACCAAGTGCCAATAAAACTGTACCTCCAAATATACCCCAATCTGCTAGTTTTCCAATGCCTTGTAACCAAACTCATTGCTCAAGATCCTCATCAAAATTACGACAAATAGGCATTGTAGCAGGAGTAATTACAGCCGTAATTGCATTGATGATTGGGGGATTTCTCATCGTTTTCCTGTATCGTAGGCGTAAACAGAAAGTTGGGAACACATCTGATACTTCTGATGACCGGCTTAGCATCGACCAGGCGAAAGAAGTCTACAAGAAAAGCCCCTCTTCTCTTGTAGATCTTGAGTATTCGAATAGATGGGATCCTGCGATCACTTCTCAAGATTCCAACGGTATATGTCACGAGTTTTTAAACGTCTTCAAGTTTAATTTGGAAGAGGTTGAATCAGCAACCCAACATTTCTCAGAGGTGAATTTATTGGGAAAGAGTAAGTTCTCATATGTGTACAAGGGAATTTTAAAAGATGGATCACGAGTAGCGATCAAAAGTATAAGCAGGATGAATTGTAAGTCAGTCGACGCCGAATTTATAAAAGGATTAAGCTTATTGGCTTCTCTGAAACATGACAATCTTGTTAAATTGAGGGGTTTCTGTTGCTCAAAAGCCAGGGGCGAATGTTTCCTAATCTACGACTTTGCTTCAAAGGGTAATTTGTCTCAGTATCTTGACAACGAGGATGATAGTATAAATGTCCTTGACTGGCCGACAAGGATTTCCATCATCAATGGGATTGCAAAAGGTTGGTATCCTCCTACTACTATTAATCGTATTTTCACTTGGTTTTGAAGATTATATTTTTTTCCTTATTTTCTGTCACAGTTTAACAGCAGCAAGTCTTCTGATTGTTTGATTATATCACATATGTACACTTTCTTGAGCATTAGGTTGTTTGTTAATTCAATCCTATTTTGTGGTCATCGGACTTTTACAAATAGAAACGGGTTTTTAAGTAGAACAAGGACATAGTCCCTTATTCTTTGTGATTTTGTGTGAATTCCTTGGTTTTTTAGGGGGGGGTGAAAGTGCCCTTTTCTTATTTAGAAAGGGGAAACGTTACTAAACTTCGTTCTCTCTTCAATTCTCCAAACTCCGGTGTTCCCGTAAATCAACAAGTGTTTGGTGTCTTCTCTCTGATATTCTTAATTGAATCAACAGTGTATGGAAGATTGTTCATTTTCTATTCATTAGTTTTCTTTTCATACACGTTCCCCGCATCAATAGCTTACTTAACTTGGCCAAGCAATACTCGAAGACCATGTTATGCAGCTTTTATGCTGTGCCCTAGTACCATCAAATTGCTATTTCTGTTTAGATTCTTTGCTGTTTCTGTTTAGATTCAATAGAAACAAATACTTATCATTTAAGAAAAAGAATTTCATAAATACTCTAGATAAAACAATTATTGCACTCACTTCTAAGAGACCAGAAGCAGTTGCAATAAATGCATTTCTTGATGATCTTAAATTTGTTGGGCCACAACTGAAGAAGTAGGTTGTAAGCCTTAGCTAGCTTAAGATGGTCCTAGAAATGTTAACAAAGCAAAAAATTCATGAATTTAATGTGTTATCTGTGTCATCTTTTCAAAGTCAGTCTTGCAGACCACGTTATGCTAAGCTTCAAATTAAGAAATAGTTATCCAAACACACCTGGATAAGTCACTTTTTCTTACTTTTAAGTAATAACGTTGCTTAATTTGAAAGTATGGAGCAACACTATTCATTATATCCAAAATTTACTATCTATACAAGGAAATCTTCTCCAGAAATATCTGCAGTTAAGTCAGATGTGTGTGTGTGCTGCGCTCATTCAGGGGTCTGATATGTTACATTTTGCTGAAAACTGCTCCTTTCCTAATTATGTTGTATACTGAATGTAATGACTTCTTGAATTATTTGAATGTGATCATAATTGCTTGTCGTTTCCGAGAAAATGCAATATTTGTTGAAGTATATCGGGTCAACACTGTTCTAAGCAACTTCTACCAAATGCATGAATGCAAAATACACTTGAAAAATACCCTGCAGTTGGTGGTAAGTGTACAGTATAATTAGGCTCCACAAAGTTAAATTCTTTTAATCAGTCGAGTTCATTGTTTCAATTAATATGGAGTTATTGCTTACTCTTAATACATTCACCTAAGTATCATATTAAGTTCAATTTGATGACGTGAAGTACTCTTAATTGTTTAGTTCTAAGATTATTTTTCATTCTACCCTGTGATGTCTTATGGGGTTTAATGTATCAACAGGTATAGAGTACTTGCACGGCAGTGAACCAAGCAAACCTCCCACCGTTCACCAAAATATATCCGTGGAGAAAGTCCTTGTAGACGAACATTTCAATCCATTAATAGTGGATTCTGGTCTTTTGAAGCTCCTTGCTGATGATGTTGTTTACTCAGCCCTCAAAGTCAGCGCTGCGTTTGGATATATGGCTCCCGAGTACATAACTACTGGTCGTTTCACAGAGAAGAGTGATGTTTATGCATTTGGAGTGATAATCCTTCAAGTAATCTCTGGCAAACAAAAACTTGCTAGCCTAACGAGACTGGCAGCTGAAGCTGGAAAATTGGAAGATTTTGTTGACTTGAAACTCAAGGGAAAGTTCGCTGAGTCAGAGGCAGCCCGGTTAGCAAAAATTGCACTCGACTGCACCCATGAGCTTCCGGACGGTAGACCGACCATGGCATCAGTGGTTCAAGAGCTGAGCAAGCCAAGTGATGTTATTTAGTGGTTAAGTGCCTGTGCTTTCACCTTCAAGAACTGCTGAGAATGTTGGAGACTGGGTTCCTCTTGTATATTCTAGTTTGGGACAGGCGATTCTCGTTATGTCTCGGGTCAAGTGCACGACGACATACGACATTTATACAACAGTGTAGTTTGTGCAGAAAGATAGACATCTAAGAGTCTGGATATTTGGGCATGGAAAACTTCATATTCTTCTTTTTAATCTTGTATTAACTATCATTCGAAGAAATAAAATCTTTATTTCGGTCCATCGAAAATTTGAGAAATGGAACATGTAATAAAACTGAAAAATTACAGAAAAGATGAAAATATTTCCATATCCTTAATATCAACAAAGGCAATTAATATTTTATGAAACCTATAAATTAATGGTGACAGACTTGTCAAACGAAGCACTTTTTTGGATTCCATTAAAATCAAATTTTGAGAAAAAATGTATTATAAAATAGTGATTTGTTCAAAAATTTATAGTTAAAAATGAAGGAAAAGTTTAAACTTTACGTGTAATATTATTTTATTAGAGGATGTGTGATTGAAAAGAAGAAAAGATAAAAATGCATTATAATAAAATGGAGTTCAAACATGGACTAACTTGTGCAGAAGCCTCAAAGCTGATAAAGGATTTAGCCATCTAAAGAATTGAGCATGTTTTCAGCTTGTTTGGTTCGATAAAATTGACTTAAGTAAGAAAGAAATACATGTAACAACTATCTTTACTCAACTCTTGTGAGTCTTCATGAATGTTTTGACCAATTAATTAACAAAAAAATGTTTACTTTTAGATGCATCGATATAGTCATCTCAACGATCTAACTGTCTAACATAAAAGCCCAAAAAGTTAAAAATCACTTTGCCTCAGGAGTCTTGTGAATTCAAATTGTACCTCATTTAACTAAAACGGTGTCAGACTCAGCTGGACCGCCTTTGGATGGAGCCACACATCTTACAGAACAAAGATAAGAAACTCAATTCTAGGTTTTTGTAATTATTGGATTTACTTTAATGCTAGTTTGACAAAACTTTGTTAAAATTTTTATCACCTTTTTAACTAGTTAAACTTTAATTTTAATCATGTTAGGCAAATTGTTGTTAAACGACCACTTGGACTATGATGTAAGCTATTGTTTATTCAGTCAACATCGACCAAATGATTGAAGTTGTATATCAACACCACAATTGTCTAAATCAATCATATAGCCTACTTGGGTCATTTGAAGCAGTCTAATTAAATTAGTGCTACTCATGCCAACCTAAACTCCTAGATGGCTTTTTCTGGTTGACAGCCCACTTATATATTTTTCTATTAGACCGTATTACTTTCTAACCTAAAAGCCCATACCTAATCCCCTTTTATATATGTTGCTTTGTCACTGTTGATGTGGCTGTGAAACTGGTTAGCTGTGTTTTGAGAGAAAACTACATCCATTGGCTTCGTGCTTTCAGTATTGGCTCTGTGCTTTACTGTGCTTTGTTTTCTCCTCCTACCTTAGCCTTTGTGGCTGACTTTTGAGGCTACCATAACCTTTCATACTCANAGACCGTATTACTTTCTAACCTAAAAGCCCATACCTAATCCCCTTTTATATATGTTGCTTTGTCACTGTTGATGTGGCTGTGAAACTGGTTAGCTGTGTTTTGAGAGAAAACTACATCCATTGGCTTCGTGCTTTCAGTATTGGCTCTGTGCTTTACTGTGCTTTGTTTTCTCCTCCTACCTTAGCCTTTGTGGCTGACTTTTGAGGCTACCATAACCTTTCATACTCAACCCTTTGCGGGCAACCATATAGCAACCAGATTTTGGGGAGGTTGGTTTGAGATTGTGTCGGACTAGTGGCGATCGATTCAAGCAAACTGAGCCAGGATCCTTGGAAATAGTAGTTCCTCCTTCAACATTTGGTATAAGAGCGGTGGTTGGTGTGGATTTCGATGAGAAATCGATGGAGAAGACGGCTGTGTTACGCAACTTCCCAAATAACCGAACATGCATCTCCATATTTCAGCCAAACCAGTGACCGGACTGAATATTTGAACGCATATTCGTGTTCAGCAGGCTGAGGCGCATCCGACAGTGGTACGCGTGGTGGAGAAGGTTGTCGACGGTGGAGACGCGTGGGTGGCTGATCTCGACGAGTCCTCTTCAGATAGTTTTATTATTTTGATTTCCCGAACGTACTATATTATTGGTTTCGTGTTTTAGCAGGAAAAGTTCGACGATTCTGCACTTGGTGATATACTGAATTACTTTAGGCTAAAAATCGCGGCCTTAAAGCAGTAAATTCGCATCTCTCGTAATTTACGGACTCAGACA
>CAIGRK010173585.1:0-11900 GCA_903798315.1 Fraxinus greggii | reverse complement strand
ATTATTGTGGTATTCAAACATAGGAATTTGGATTGTATGTGTAATCATCTAGAAACTATTAAAAAGTGATTTGTTGCTTTTAATAGATTAATTCCGCACGTAAGGTTGAACTACGCGTTTTTCACAGTTCAAAATCCTTGGTGCATTTGTTGTGCCAACCTTTGCTCAAGTTCCTTCTATAGCTGATGTGCTGTTTCAGCATATAGGGTGATGCATTTTATGTCAGCTACCATAGTGGTCTGCAACCAAGCAATGACTATATCATTACACCTCAACCAATGCTCCATAAGTGGATTGTCTGCATCACTTGGCTCTGAAATGCTTCCATCAACAAATCGAGCTTGTCTTTATTCCTGGGTGCTCTTTCCATCGAACGTGCCCATGAATGACAGTTATTTGAATCCAATACATGAATAACGAGTATGGATCTAGAGCTATCATTAGCTCTAATATAATATGGACTGTTTGGCTATGAGGAATCAATTGGGGTCGGATTTAGATGTTGATTTGTTTTTGTCTTTGAAGATTCAATTGGATTTGGATTAGCAGAATCAGGTTGTGCCATAGCTGGCTCTGATACGATATACGAAAAGGAAAAGGATAAAGAAAATTATCAAGCAGGTAGAGTGCAAGAATTTTGGAAGAATTCTCTCATCATATTGATTTTTCTGTGTGTGTCTCATTTTACAGATTGATTACATTATATAGAATGAATGAAAAGAATATCAACCTAAACGGAAACTATACAACAACCTAAGCAATGGAATCTATACAAACTAACACTGATACCAAAAAAGGAAAAGCATATACTAGAAAATATGTTATATCCTTCTAGATTTCTTCTTTCATCTGTGGTCTAGCTTGTCATCCATGTGTACTTCAGTGTATGCCTTGATGACTACCAGGCTGACTAAGCATCTGATTTTTATTTTCTAATATCCACTGCTTGATCCAATTTTACCTTATTTTCCCTTTTACTACAAGAATCCTCCGTCGCCTTCGGACTTATCTTCAGCAGCTGACGAGAATCCATTAATGGCATGGATTACGGCAACAACCACTCTATTGTATTTTCTTTCAGGCTCAACTTTAATATGCTAGCATTTTGTAAGGTTGAACATAAAAGGTAATGAAGCGGAACTATTTTCGTGCGTGCAACATTTCATAAGGCATGCTATATAGTATAGCTAAACAAAAAAGTTGTGAAACTGTCAAAATGTAAAATTGAACCGAATTGCGGGTTTGAAATCGTTCAATGAATTAATTCATTAATTCCATCAAAATTTAAGCTTTGTATTGAGATTTTAAACAAATGTTTATGTGTTATCTTGCTCGAAATGCATTACTTTTATGTAGCTAAGTAAATTGTGGTGAAATCAAATCAAACCGCAAAAGGTGGTTTTGTTTGAATAATGAAATGGTTTGATTTGATTTGAAATTTTTTGGAGCTGTTGACATCTAATACTCTATCGACTATTGAGGTTCCACCTGCAATAACCCAAGTCTATATAAGTTAAATATTATTTTTATCTTCAATCAACATGGGATTATTATCTTAAGATGAGACAATTATCATAGCAGTAACTTATTTTAAATTTTATTTATAAAACTCTTCATTCAACCTTAAAAAATACATGGACTTTGTCTTCCTCTATCCTTCTTATAACGAACTATAAATAAATTATTTAGAAATCTTGTTAATTAATACTGTAAAATTTTTGAATTTCGAGATATTTTTTCCCTTTTAATTTCAACATTTAAAAACGGAATTTAAAAAAAAGGTGATGCTATACGTACATAATGCTGTGTCCATAACGTTTCCACCCCCTCACATGGAGGGGGACCCACTTCGGATATATTATATTTTATTCGAAGTGGATCACCCTCCATGTGAGGGGGTTGACACCGCATTATGTACAAGTAGCATATTCCTAAAAAAAATTCATTGCTAAAATAAATTGTCTTAATTTTTGCAATCTTGTTTAAACAAAGAGAAAGAAAGACCAGAGGGGAACTTAATCATCCCATGTTAATCTACAAAGAAAATGTTGTGTTTATTTAGTGCATTTTTTTTTTTTTACTTATATAGCTTGTACTTCAAATAAATTACTTATTCTTAAAAACTTGTAACCAAGAAAATTTAAGCTTAAACATACTTTTATGGGAAAATTGCAGCAGCGGTTCCTAACCTTTAATTTTTTACAAACTTTATCCTAATCTTTAATTTGTACCAGTAAAGGTCCCGAGTCTTTGAAAAATTAGTAGTTGAGGTCCAAATTGATGAAAATCATCCATTTGATTATTAGTTGACAAAAAAAATTGATTTTGACCAAATTTGATAAGGGCAAAATGGAAACTTTATGATTTAAACATAAAATAAATAAAAATAAAATGAAACTCATTTCTTCCACACGCTCCAACTCTCAACCCAACTTGGTCCCAACAAATCAACCCAAAAAATCGTCGGCTCCTCTCCGCATATCGCCATCCATGCCACGACCACCAACATTCAGAACGCAAATTCGACCACCGCACCGCACCCCACCCCACCACACCACCCTCCACTCCACCTTAATCTTCTTCTCTAACCTAATGCACATCGACTCCACCCATCTTCATACCTTTCCACATGCATTCAAAGAGTTGAATTGCTACACTTCTAGACCAATCAAAAGAGTCTAATAGATAATTGGAAGACAACTTTTGAAGCAATTATAGTCGAAACCATCCGAATGGCGGGAGTCTTCCCCCGCCTCATCCATGGCGAAAGTGGCGGCTCCATGGTCCCAACAAATCAACCCAAAAATCGTCGGCTCCTCTCCGCATATCGCCATCCATGCCACGACCACCAACATTCAGAACGCAAATTCGACCACCGCACCGCACCCCACCACACTCCACTCCACCTTAATCATCTTCTCTAACCTAATGCACATTGACTCCACCCATCTTCATACGTTTCCACATGCATTCAAAGAGTTGAATTGGTACACTTCTAGACCAGTCAAAAGAGTCTAATAGATAATTGGAAGACAACTTTTGAAGCAATTATAGTCGCAACCATCGAAATGGCGGGAGTCTTCCCCCGCCTCGTCCATGACGAAAGTGGCGGCTTCACCAGTTATGACATTTTTCAAGGCTGCTACTACTATTGAAACTTCCTCTTCACTGGTAAGTCGTGGACGAATTTGCATTTTAAATCTTGGTGACGGTGGTAGTGATGACGGCGGGCGGTGATTTTTCTAGGTTGAGTTGTTGGGATTGATATGTTGGGAGGGGTTGGGGGTGTGGAAAAAAGAATTTGATTTTGATTTTGATTTTTGCATTTTTTAATTTAATTTGTAAAATTATTTTATGTTTAAGTCATAAGGTTAACATTTTGCCCATTTCAACTTTGGTCAAAATTAATTTTTTGGTCAACTAACGATCAAGTTAATAGTCTCCACTTATTTGGACCTTAGCTACTAATTTTTTAAAGGTTNTCATAAGGTTAACATTTTGCCCATTTCAACTTTGGTCAAAATTAATTTTTTGGTCAACTAACGATCAAGTTAATAGTCTCCACTTATTTGGACCTTAGCTACTAATTTTTTAAAGGTTTGGGACATTCAGTGGTACAAATTGAAAGTTAGGGTGAATAGTAGTAATTCTAAAGTTACTGTTGAAATAAGTAATTTGTTTTTAACTTTGATGAAAAATATTTATTTTAAATCATGTTATATGTACATTAATTAGACATCATGTGTGTGACAAATTTTTGTACATTAATTTTAGCACTACTATTTCTAATCAATACCAAAAGTTTTTACACATGAACGTCAACCTCAATGTCAATGAAGAAATGTGCATAATTCTAAGAGCAATCCCCGGCAACAATACAAAAATTTTGTTCAGATTCACATGACTCCAAGGCTCCGTTTTCCTCTACTCTCAAAAAGTAGTCTTTCCTCTGCAAAAGTTGCTTTGACTCTTTCCCCTTTCTTTATTCCCAAATTTCTTTCTTTTGCTTCTGGGTTTCTGTGTTTCAGTCTAATAATCAAAATGGGACTTCCAAAACATGATTGCATTGAGCCTCTTCAAAAAATTATTCCCCTCCAAGAAACGAACTTTATGTTCTAATGCTGTATGTGAATACTACGTAAACTGTGAAAATGATTATTATGAGGTAAAATTCAAGTATTTTCTGCACAAAATGACGCGGGGTTTTGGTTTAAATTGTTTCACAACTCGCCGGCGCCGGAGCTCCGGCAAGAATCAGGGGACTGATAGCAATTGTGATGGGCCCGGCAACAATTTGGAGCACAACAAGGCTTGGTTGTTGGCGGAGTTTGTTGGCTCTGGGGTGGAGGAGCCACACTCGGTGCCCTCTTTCAGGTTCAATTTCTGCTCTCAGATTGAGCTTGAATCAGTAAATGTGAATAGTTGTTTTTCCTCTGCAGTTGTTTTAATGGTAAATTTGGATAACGGATCCTCGTCTGATTCAAATTCTAAAGAGTTGAAAAGGAGGAGAATTGAATCACTTGAGAGAAGTATTTCTCCTGTGGCACATTCCTTGATTAAGTTCAGCTATGCTGAAATTCTTTCTGCCACTAGAAATTTCTCTAAAGGTATTGATTGTTAACTCCGTTTTTACGGACTTTTTTTTTCCCCGCAAAATGAAGCTTTTTTCTTTGTTTGTTGTTTGTGATTTGCAATGAATTTGTTGAAATCACAGATAGAGTATTGGGAAGAGAGGCATTGAATTGTGTGTTTAGAGGAAGAGTAGGGTTTCTGAGGACTGCAGTGGCAATTAAACGGTTGGACAAGGAAGATAAAGAGTCACCAAAGGCATTTTGTAAGGAATTGATGATTTCTAGTTCTCTGCATAGCCAGTATATTGTTCCTCTCGTGGGATACTGTATTGATCCTGAGGAAGGCTTGTTTCTCGTCTACAAGTATGTTGCCGGTGGAAATTTAGAACGATTTTTACACGGTACTACTTGTTTATTCTTAATTCTTATTAAATAAGGGTGTAGCTTTTCATTTATGTCGAAGTTTGTGAGCAAGTCAGATGCATTGTTGATTTGCAGAGAAAAAGAGGGGAGGGAAACCTGGTCGAGTACTTCCGTGGTCGGCCAGGTATAAGATTGCTGTAGGAGTTGCGGAGGCAATTGGATACTTGCATAGTGGAACTGAAAGATGTGTTGTTCATAGGGACATCAAGCCCTCAACTATCCTTCTTTCTTCCAAGAAGGCACCTAAGGTGTAGAATAACATTTTCTTGAATTACCTTTTGTATTTGAAACATATTTATCGACCATACTATTTGTAACTGTTAGTTTATTGGGTTAGTCCATATGCACGTTAGGTCTCCCTAATATTCCTAGTATATAAAGGACATTTTTGAAGTCACACTTTTTGTTTCTTATTGCCTCGAAAGTAGGGATTAGGGTGTAATTCATAAAAATGCCTTCCGATAACATTAGTCTCATCCTCAAATTTTCTGTAATAATATATATTTGTGACGTATGCAGTTGCATGACTTTGGATTGGCTACATGGACTCCAGCACCTTCTGTGCCGTTCCTCTGCAAAACTGTCAAAGGCACATTTGGGTATGATCTTAATTTAGAATCTTTCGACTTTCATGGTAGAAGAATATATTATTTTCTGATGTTTCTTCCTGAATGCTCACATATGCCCCTATTTCCTCAATCTCATGGACAGGTACTTGGCTCCTGAATATTTTCAGCACGGGAAGGTATCTGATAAAACTGATGTTTACGCCTTTGGGGTTGTCCTCTTGGAACTAATAACTGGCCGGAAGCCAATTGAGGCAAAAAGAGGACCGAGCGAAGAAAACTTGGTCTCATGGGTAGGTTATCGATCTAATTTATACCTAATTTACCTCCGTTTCCTCTATATCTTAGATAGCTAAGTTGTCATCCATATTTTTGTATCCTTTTATGCACAACTACGTTAAAATGCATATACTTGATAGAATACTTTTTTGACCAATTTCAAATAAGATGAGTTAAACCTCTGAACAACTTGTGAACTATCTAATAATGTGATTATACCTATCCATTTCTATGACAATTCTTATTGTTAGTAGTGGTGAAACTATATTTTTGTTAATCTCTTCTTTTTTAAGAAAAAAATTTACATTAACTGATGTACACATTTTCATGCTTACAATCGAATTACAATAGTATATTAGTATTACTAGGGGCATTAGACCATTCCAAATGTAGCAGCAGTGCTTAAATTTATGGTTATCAAAGATTTTGAAGCTCGGGAAAATGGCTAAGTTAGTTTTTAGGGTAATTTTTTGGCACTCCCTTGATATTGGTGGGACCTCAATAACTAGGCTGTTGATTAGATTATCTGTCTGTTACTAGAAGTGGCAGATGCATGCAAATATGTTATTTCTTTCTGCTGAATTTATCAAATGCGTTAGTCCTAGGACCTTATAAATCAATCAACTATATAAATCAATCAACTAATAATTTTATATCAAACAGGGTTGATATGATGTTGTTCAGAAATGCTTTTACTCATTATTCTTTTGGAGACTATATCTTGGATGAAGTGAACGCATATTGCATCCATTGCTGCTGTTTGTAATATTTGTTAATTTTCATCGATATCATTACTTTTAGAAACTGTTGGAATTCAGCTGGTTGCCTGACCCGACCCATAAAATAAAGAAATGGGTTGGACTTTGGAGGGTGGAGTTAATGATTGAATATTAAAGAAAATGATTGTCCATGTACTTCTTGCCAGTGGGAGTTACATGAACCATAGTTGTTAGACTCAACCCGAACACAGACCCGGACAATGCAGCGGGTCAACTAGCTAGTGGTTCAACCGGTGACTCGGTGGTTCAACCGGTGGGTACCTACAAAAAAATATAATGTATAAATCATTTTTTAGGGGCAAAATTAAAATTTTTAATTTATTTTTCATTAATTATTTAGGTCTATAAAATAAAGTAAAATGTTGGACCAAAGTTTTTTAAAAGAATATTTTTATAAAATTTATAAATGATTCATTAAATAGATATAAGTTATTACACATAAATAATATTAAAACACTTTATGTTCAAGTGGTGAGGAACCTATTATTTTCCTTAGAAACATTGGACCCAAAGATTTTGTAAGACGATTTTAAAACCAAATCAAATCGGTCAATCGAGCCGGGTAAATTGCCAGTTAACTCGGTTAATGCCCGATTTTGACCGAGTCAAGTACATTTCTATCAAATTAATCTGCTCGGCCCGGTCAAGGGTCCGGCTTTTATAACTATGACATGAACATATGAAAAAGAACAGAAAATTGGTGTATGAAATAGAGACTAGTTAAGAAAAGGGTTGAGTAGACTTGTTAAGGGGTGTTTGATTTTCATTTTTCCCAAAATACATTTTTTTCCTCTTCTTTTTAACTACACGTTCTTCATTAAAATAATATTACACGCAAATTAAAAAAAATTCATTCTTTTTTAACTATACATTCTCCATCAATCTATTATTCCAAAATTTATTTTTCAAAAATAATGTGGCTCAAACACCCTCTTAATCAATAAATTCATCCAAAAGTTGGCCCTCGCATTGTGAGAAACAAGCTCTTTTAATTGTGATTAAGTTTAGATCAAAAAGGGTGCTCCAATTTTGTTGAAAAGAAGGCAAGTGATGCAATCTTAGTTTTCTTGGAATATCTTTGAAATCAAGTAAGGTTTCTAAATGCTTTAGTTTTTAGTGTTGGTATCAGAGCCATAACAAATTGTTTTTTACCACACACTGAAAACGTTTCAGTATGATGAAAAGTGCATGTATGCCATTTATATATGGCTTGTTTGAGCCCCATTTTTTTGTGTGTAAAATGCATTTTGGAATTGTAAATTGATGGAGAATACGTGGTTAAAAAATAAGGAAAATTTTTGGGTTTACGTGTAATATTATTTTATTAGAGAATTTGTGGTTCAAAAGAAAAGAGAGAAAAATGTATTTTGGAAAAAATGAGGATCAAACAAGAGCTGAATCTTGAATAACCTTTGATGGCATTTCTCAAATTACAATGTATACATTCAAAATCTTTTAATCCTGTATTTTGTGATTTCATTCCTATTGAACAAAACTGAAACCTTACAAGATAATCTCATTTAATACTTGTTTGTCATCCATTTTTGAAGAAGAATTTGTGTTTTGATTAGTATTTTTTGGAGAATGTGTAGTTGAAAAGTAAAATAACTTTATGGGTTTGTGTGTAGAATATTTTATTGGGTAAATATGTGGTAAAGAGTGTTTACTGTAGCAAATTAAGTTTTGATAAAATAAATGACAAACAGGCCCTTAGTATTTTGAATTTCGAGCTTCATATTGAAACAGTTATAAAGTATTTTTCATGAGTTTTCCAACCATATATATGGCAAACTTAATTTGCAGATAAGATGGACATAATATAATTCTTCTGAGGTTGGATCGAAAACGAGGAGACGTTGAAAAATGGATTCGAGTTGACCCATCTCTTATACTTCGGAATGGGGATTGAACATTGAATTCAAACCCTCCAACTTCTCTTAAATTCTCTGGGCTATTATTGCATAAAAGAAGCATAATAATGCTTGAAATTGAGTGATTTTTGTGCATGAAATGATGCAGGACGAAAACATGAATAATAATAGAAGTGTCTTGTTCGTGACACACAAACTTGTGTTTGCTCGAATTTCGCTTGACTGATGTGATAACTATTTGGAATCCATCAAATAAATATTGAAATCTACCAATTCATGGACAAACTAAAATATTTTATTAATGAAGGAAAAAATGTTTAATTTGCAAACTCCTAAACACATTTAAGGACTCAAAACAAATCCTAACCCAAATGAGATTCTAATTATATAGATAATTTCAACTGAATTAGGAAACTAAAAAAATCCAATTAAGCGCTTGTTTAGGAGCATTTTTTTTTTTTAATAAAATTGTGACTGTTAGAGCCGCAATAATTGATTCAAATATCAAAATTTTGCTTGACTTGGTCAAAATAAGTGGCTGATTGTACTATTTAACGGTAAGAATTTTACTAAAAATTTATTAAGAATGGCTCCCAAACAGGCCCTAAAACTAAAAAACTGCAAAAGACGAATATATTTTTAAACTATTTAAAAACATAAAAATGTTAAAATGGACCTCTAAATGATGGAATTTGACCATGAAAGTTTGATGTCATCCAATTATGTAGTATTGAAAACCGTTTCTGGATTGTACTCATGGACGAAAATCCAACATTTGAGCTAAAAGTCGTGCATGTTTTCGTAGTTCCTCCTGATTTTTTCTCTGTTCCAATTATTTATGATTTTCTCTTCTAACTATCTTTCATTATTCTCTCACTTCAAAACAAGTCGACCCCGAGTTGTTATTTAGATACAAAGGCTCATAGGAGGAAAACTCACTCTTTGAATTTGTAATGGTTAGAAAATCTTTCCCTTCCACTTTTGAAACTCTATGTGCCTTCCCTGTTGGTACAACGGTAATCCTTTTATTCTTCCACTTAAACTTGTAAGTATTCTCTCTACCCTTATGTATGGAATCAACATCAATATGCTACGATCTGTCCAGTAGAATATGATACCCATCCAGCTGAACAAAATCACAAATAACTTCTGATTTGTGAAAAGTCCCATTTCAAAAAGGCACCTTACAAATTTGTGTCATCTGAATGGATGAACCCTTATTAATTCATCCAATTTGAAAAAGATATGGATGTAGTTCGTTTGACAGTTTCAGATGATGCAATAGCTTCTTTGTGATCAGATTCTCACAACTGCAACTATTTAAGATCAGACTACAAACAACATCATTGGCATGAAAGATCTTTTCACTCTGAGTTAAATCTTCGTGCTCGGGTGAGAATAAGATTTTCTCCATAATACATACAAAATCTCCTTGTTCTTTTCCACAAACTTCATCAATATATTCGTCCTCTTCCTTATCTCTAACATCCAATTCGCTTTCTTCTACTGCAAGTCTCCTATTATTTTCTCTCCGAACTACAGGCTTTGCGACCCATTCATGGTTG
Organism: Fraxinus greggii; assembly: GCA_903798315.1. Taxonomy (NCBI): domain Eukaryota; kingdom Viridiplantae; phylum Streptophyta; class Magnoliopsida; order Lamiales; family Oleaceae; genus Fraxinus; species Fraxinus greggii. The sequence goes on along the minus strand of CAIGRK010173585.1, from coordinate 1,846 downwards.
ATTTGGTTGAGGATTCCGCCCATTGTTTCCAACAACTTGTAACAACAATTGACGGATGTTTCTGATCAGAGTAGTAAGATCGTCAAGTTGCAGATTTTGAGGGTCCAAATCTGCCCTAGTAATTGGTATGCCCATAGATAACATGAAAAGTATGCTCTGATACCACCTAATGGAGGACGAAAATGTGAATAATAATAAAAGTATCTTGCCTGTAACACACAAACGGGTGTTTGCTCGAATTTCGCTCTAACAGACGTGATAACTATTTGGAATCCACTAAATAAATATTGGAATCAACCAATTAACGGGAAAACTAAAATATCTTATTAATCAAGAATATTTAAGGACTCAAAACAAATCCTATTCCAAACAAGATTCTAATTTTATAGATAAATTCAACTAAACTGGGAAACTAAAAAAAAATCCAATTAAAACTAAAAAATTGCAAACGACGAAAATATCCTAAAACTATCTAAAAACATAAAAAATGTTAGAACGGACCCTTAAACGATGGAATTTGACCATTTGGACAATGTTATCCAGAAAATTATGTAGAATTGAAAAACGCTTCCGGATTGTACACATGGACGAAAATCCGACATCCGAGTTAAAAGTTATGCATTTTTCATAGATTCCATGATTTTTCTCTTTTCCAATTATTTATGATTTTCTCTTCTAACTGTCCCGCATTATGAAAATACACCAAAGCATAATAGGACCACAAACCACCATTTGGTAGATATCTCACAAAACCATGCACTTAAATTGTGGACAAAGAACTCCTTACGTTGTGATTGAGTTCTAGGACTTTGGAGTGCTACAAAATTCAAAATGAAGAGTGGAACTTTGCAATTGGATTCAACCTCCAAGATCTTGAAATTATGCTTTTCATTGTTTGCAAGTAAGATTTTTTGAACCGAATTTAATTGATTAGCATGCTATGTAATCTTTCAGTAACTATAGACTGAAATACCATTCAAAACTTGTTTTTCTATGATACCATGTTAGAAACTATAAATTGAAGAGAGGTTGAGACAAAGAAGGCGAAGGAGAAGTTCTTGAAGAAAGATTTGGATCAAAGGCACACGACTCTACTTCTCATATTGTGTTAGATTTCAGTTTTTCAGATTCTTCGGACATAGGAAGTTCAGCGAGCTGAGTGATCAAAGGAGGAGCAGAAATAGAAGTTTTTTGTTTTGGCATAGTGGGAGCTCCGTCTTTGGTCATGAATTCATGAACCTCTTTATTTTTCCTATTTTTCTAGGAGATGACTAAACAGGAAAATGGACACTGACTACTAAAGAAGTTTTAGCTCTAATACCATGTTAAAATTTATAGACTGAAACTTGTTGAAACACAGAAATTAATGGACCTCAACCTCTGAACCCATCTTGTAATACGTTTTGATTTCCAGAGAGATTCATTCTTATGTGATATGTTTTTTAAAGATAAATGAACCCCGCTCTACCTTTTCAGGCAAACCCGCTATTGCAGCAAGGAACCATTGAAAATTTGCTTGATCCATGCCTAAGATTCACTACAAAGAATGCAAATCAGATAGCTCAGATGGTTCAAGCCGCTGCTGCTTGCTTAAAAATTAAAGAATCACGTAGGCCTGAAATGGGCGAGATCATAGCCATACTCAGGGGAATAGAACACAATTGTTGTTACCCTCAATTTCAGCAGATTAGGAGTGAAATGAAAACTCCTGTAGCCTCGGCCATGCTAGGCGTTGAGTTTGATGACGAAGATCAACTCTACTCCTGGTGATACACGTTTGATGACGAAGATCAATTCTACTCCTGGTGATGCACCGTTCGACGACGAAGATCAACTCTACTCCTGG